>JBCIKM010091701.1:0-14590 GCA_039654465.1 Melibe viridis | reverse complement strand
GAGAGAGAGAGAGAGAGAGAGAGAGAGAGAGAGAGAGAGAGAGAGAGAGAGAGAGAGAGAGAGAGAGTGTGTGTGTGCTTTCTTTGTTTTATACACTTTAGCATTAGCATTGGCCATTAGCAACACACACCGTTTCATTTCCACTTCGTCTCTGAGTCATTGTGCACCATTCACCTTGTATCACTTGCCTGACACTACCCTTGAAAAAAATCGAAAGCAGTGAACTTGCTTTAAACCAAAATGAATTAGTTGGTCCCCAAAACTTCGGTTTAAAGGAATTCTACTGTATAAGCTTTAATTTCACAAGAAACATTACTTTTGCCTGTTTCACTTTTTGCTTGTCTGTTTGAGTAATTGATAATTGAACTGAGTCTTATTTTCCACAGAAACAAACCACCTTTCTCTCTCTTTATCTTTACTGTTAGTGTTTTTCGATGTAAGGTTTAACTGTTATACACAAACTTTCGCCACTGATCCCTATCTTTCTTTTTTCGGAATCTCTTTTATTCCCAGGATGCCCCCCGATTGACAAGCGAGGAAAGCATGACAACAGACCCCATAAGATCTCGCCTGCCTTGGAGGATGCTATCATCAAACACATCGCTTACTTTCGTGGCAGGATATCCCACTACTCCCTGGGGACTACATGCAAGGTGTATCTACCTGAAGAGCTAAACATCTCTAAAATGTTCCAACTCTTCCTGAGGTCCCATGCTGGTGAGATGGAGACATCCTACAAGTCTTATAGGAAGATCTTTAATGAAAAATTTAACATAGGGTTTGGCTACCCTCGGAAAGACACCTGCAGCATGTGCGATGAAATGCACAAAAAAATTGAACATTTTGAGACACAGTCAGCAGAAAACCCTGACAGTGACAGGGTCATAAAAGAGTTAAAAGAACTGATGGTTCAAAAGGAGCTGCACCAAAGGAAAGCACAAACGCTCTACCAGCACAAGTCTGCAGCGAAGGACCGGGCCAGAAAGGACCCATCTGTGGAGGCATTGGTGTTTGACTTTCAAAAAAACTAGAATGTCCCAAACAAAAGTGCAAATGATGTTTACTACAAACGTCAGCTGACCTTTATTTCTTTCAACATTCATGTTCTTTCTTCGGACTGTGCCTATTTTTATTGTTATGATGAAACAGTGGCAAAAAAAGGATCCGATGATGTATGTTCAATGTTGTATCATTTCTTGCTTAATTTCTTGGATTCATCTGTGAAGGAGCTAGAATTATTTTGTGATGGATGTGCAGGCCAGAACAAAAACTATACCCTTATCTGTTTTTTCCACTGGTTGGTTCACATAGAAAAAAGATTTCACAAAATAACTGTGCGATATCCTATTCGTGGACATTCATACTTAGAATGTGACAGAGACATGGCACTCATCAAACAAAACGTGACATTGTTCTTCCCTGTGAGTGGCTCCAAGTTTTCACAGATGCTCGGACCAGGCCTTCCCCCTTCAATGTCATTCCTTGTGAAAGGGAAATGTTTAAAAATTATACAGGGCACCTTAAACCATTTTATAGAAACAGCTGCCCTCTGAAGACTCGCCCTGTTCATAAAATTTTTGTCTCAATTGAGCAACCTCAATTGGTGAGTTTCCGGGACTCATGGAATGGACCCATGGAGACTGCAGTCATTGTTCAAAGGCGGCAAAGCAAGTCAGGCCTTCCATTCCTCCAAGACTCATACCACGCCCCACTACTCATTCCACAGGAAAAATACAGGGACCTCCAGTGTCTGAAAAAACTGTGCAAACCATCAAATCAGGATTTCTATGAAAATCTCCCTGTAGCCTGCCAGTCCGAGAAGGATGAGAGTTCAGACGTGGAGTACTGCGACTAAAGAATCTAACCCTTTGTTTTTTATTTTTTTAATGATATAAACAGTCTGGCTTTATATAAAATTTGACAAAACTGCTTTTATTGTTTGCTTTCCTCAGTCACATTATCAATAAATAGGGGTAGTTTGTCCCGTCTCATGTTGATACACTCTTTAATGGATAATCCTTAAGTTGAAATGAAAGTCCTTTGATCTTTTTAAATAGTAATTAAGCTGACAAAACTGAGATTAAAACATGGAATACTGAGGAGGCAATTTTTTTCAATTCTAATTTTTGGATTATCCGTCTGTGAGTGAAGGCTCTTCTGATTCTCTTTGTACTCCAACTACTGATGGCTTTTATCTTACGATTCCCTTTTCTTTGTTATATGTTGTCCTCTTTCCGCTTGCTGTTAATGAAATGATCCACTGTGTCAAGCATGTGGTATGTCTTTGTCTCTCAGTTTGTTTTTGGGGGAGGGGGTGGATGGGCAGAAAGGGTAATTGATGACACATTGATGAGGAATTATTGTGAAATTATTCTTCTTTTCCTGGGGGTTTCTTCTTAATATTCTGCTTTTTGCACTATTCTATCATCTTGCTGTTAACTTAAGATTTGATCCACCAAATACAAACAGAGAAATTAAAAAACACAGTATATAAACTTATAAACTTATCGTTTTTCCCCCTGTAGCCTTCAATTTCTAAAAAAAATATTGTCACCTGAGACAGACTTGACAGAGGCATATGCCTTATTTATGGAAAATGTTGTAAAGGTTTTTGAAACTGCTAATGCCCTTCTGCAGGCAGATCAACCCCTGATTCATCAAGTAATAAAGACAATGAAGGGGATAATTAGAGATCTTTGTCTACAATTCGTGAAGCCATGCGTTATCAAAGATGCCACAGATCTATTAAAAGTCAACATCAACAAGGAGACCAACCTCTTAATGAACAAAGAAATAGACATTGGCTTCAAATGTAAGAAACTCATAAAAAAAAAAAAGAGCTCAATGAGGTAGAAAGGAAAAAATTTTACAAGGCTGTTGTAGACTATTTCCAGAAGGCTGTCAACTATTTATAGAAAAACTGTTGCCTTGACAATGAGGCTATGATTCATGCCAGTGTAGCCAATCCAGAGAGCCATCTGAGACTTGGAGCTACCATTTCATCACTGGAATTCTTCACTGAGAAATTTCCTTCACTTCTTCCCAAAGAAATAAGCCAAGGAGAGTTCATGGACCAACTCACACGGTGGTTCAGAGATTGGCAATCTGATAATACCGCCACTCAAATGATGCCGAATGAAAATGTAGATGAGTATTGGTTTAGGCTGGGCAAGATGGAGAGTCAATATGGAGAGAAGAGGTACCGCAGGCTGAGTAGTTGTAGTTTGTTGGCAGTCCTGACTGTGTTCTACTCAAATGCAGCTTGTGATGAGGAATAGAAGTAAATTTTGACAGAGTATGTCAAACCAGATTTGCCAACTAATATGATCACAGAATAGATGAATATGATTTTGCGTATTTTGATATGCATTTGTGGCACAAATTTGTCGCAAATATGCGAGCTCATGTTGAAATACACATTTTTATCATTGGAACCGTATAGAAACAAAACAAAAAAGAAAAAATCAAAAGTCAAAATTATGCGAATACCGTGATTCAAGAGCGACAAGAAGAACTTTTCAATGGCTGGCTGTGATGTACCTCCAGTATCTACCAACAGGCATTGACTATACCTTGAGAGGTACCTACACTGACAGGTTGCGTGGAGCCGGTATGATCATTGCTGTGATTTGGTTGGCTCAAGTGACTATCACATGTAGGTAATCTAATCTAAAGTTCACAATCGTATTAAAATTGCAGGAAAAATTCTTAACAAATCTTTGGAGAGCGCGACAAGCATGCGTGAAAGAGAAACGAATAGGAAAGCATTCCAATGCATTACTAACACATTTGAGCAACACCAATTAGCTTGCAAATTTGTAAGACTTCCTTCAGGAAGAAGATACGTTGAAATTAAAACACGAACCCAGAGGTACAAACAAAGCATAAAACTGCTCAACACAGCTTTGGCGTAAAGAATGCTCCCTTCATAATATTCAACCTGTCCGAAATGATCCTTTTTTATTCAAACACTTTTGCTCATATTGACTCATATTATGCTTGTTGCACTGACCCCCCCCCCCCTCCCCAACCGCTCCTCTACGTGTGTATATTTTGCAACGCTTGACTGTATGTACTTGCGTGTAACAACATCCCCACCCCTCCCAATTACAAGTTCTCTCTCTCTCTGCCTCCCCCTCTCTCCCCCCCTCCTCCCTCTGTCTTTCTATCTCATTGTTAGTCAGTTGTTTAGTTTTCCTTTTGGAATTGGTAATCCAGTAGTCCCAACCCTATTCTTTTCATTTTTTACATGTTGGAATTTTGGTATTCGTATTCGTATGCTGGATTATTCACATAAGACAATTTTAGTTCGAGTCTTAGTAATGAAGTGTCTGTGTGCAAATGTGCGTGCGTGTGGTTGTGTGTTTATGTTGGTGAGTGTGCGCCCCTGTGCCTCTGTACCAGCTAGCATTACATATGTGCGTGCGCGCTGGTGTGTGTGCAAGTGCGGAGCGGCTTTCTTTCATGTAATTTTTAGTCTACATTTTATCTCCTTCTTTCTGTCATATTCTCACGTTCATCATTGATATGCACTCATGTTTAATTTCTTATCTTTTGATTACTGTGTTGCACTGAATCTGTCACATGAAAAGTTGCCTTATGGACAATAAAGAACTATTATTATTATATTATTAATCCAATCAGCATCTCTGGGTTTCAAAAGTGCAGAATCTGCTTTTCTGTGGTAAGTTGTCTCTCGCTCGTTACGCTCGTCAGTCGACTCTCAAAGGACATCTATTCTTGCCTACAGTCGTTGTTGATTTTATTTTTGTGGCTTGGATTATCTTCCAAACTTTGATTTTGTGAATTGAACTGTTTTGTTATAATTTTTTTTCCACTGCAGTTTGTGAGTATTTGAGTTTTTAACGTTAAAGACAGGATCGTTTTTTGGGCTCGGTCTAAAGCTTCAAAATTCAGGCTGCTTAGACAAAGATTTCAAAACGGAGGATTCTCCATCTAACAAACGGTCATGCAAACAGGTCTTCCTAAAGTCGTATGTTTTAAAGTTTCCATTTGTCACGGAATGCACGAGCAAGGGATCCGAGAACCAACACTATGCTCACTGAGCGCATTGTAAGACGGACATTTACATTGGCTCTGCTGGTACTGGAGATGTTAAGAGACATGAAAAATCGGCAAAGCATCTTCATAACTCAAAAGTTAAGAACTAACCTCGCTTGAATGTTTTCATGGCAAATAAGCAGAAATCATTGGAGGATGAAGCTGCTGCAGAGAAGAGAGTGAAACAGGAGAAACTCACAGGAGACACAATTAGAGCTGAAGCTATGATGGTTGAATTAATCGCCAAGTTAAATCTTTCCTTGAACTCTGCCATAACCCTCACCGAAGCCTTTAAGGTCATGTTTCATGACTCTGAAATTGCCAGAAATTTTCAGTGTGGACGCACCAAAGCCACAGCAATAATTAAAGATCTTGCCCCTGAAACACAAGGAGCTTCTTGTTGCCACTGATGGATCCAATGACAGTAATTCTAAACTTTTCCCTATTCTTGTTAGGACTGTTAATCCTGTGATCCGGAGCGTTGAGGCAGAGGTAGTTTCCCTTCCTGTGCTGGAGGATTCAGCTTCAGGAGAAAATATTTTCCTGCTGATGGACCAGCTACTCAAGACATGCAACGTACCGTGGCTCAACTGTGTGGCCTTCGGTTGTGACAATGTCTCAGTCATGACTGGAGTACATAAGGGTGTTTTTAGTTTTATTCGAAAAGAAAACCCCAATTGTGTTTTGTCTGGATGTACCCTCCACCTTGTGCACATAGCTGCTGAAAAAGCCTCCCATCAACTTCCATTTCCATATCAGCCTGCTGACCTCCTGATAGATATTTACTATTATTTGAAAAAGAGTAGCGTCCGTCAGAGGAGCTTAAACAAGTGGCAGGAGTACCACAACAAAGAGCAGCACAAAATGTTGAAGCATGTGGCCACAAAGTGGTCAAGCATCAGTCGATGCATTGATCGGTTGGCAGAGGACTGGAAGCCTCTTTGTTCTTTCTTTGAGGAGGAGTTTAAGACAAAAACAAAGGAAGGAACTGCAGCCAACTCGATATACAACACCCTTTGTTCAGAAACTGCAAGACTATGCACATTATTCACGAAACATGCTGTGAAAATTTAGAGGCAAATGAAGAGAAGAGGAGCAGGCACTGGTGATAGATGAAAATGAACAGCAAATAGTATGGACACAGTGCCGAGGTGAGTTAAAGCCATAGAGAGAATGGAAAAAAACAGGAAGACGTCGGAGGAGGATATCGAACCCAGGACCTGCCACGGCACCGATTCGCCTGGCCACTGCCAGAACAGCGGGCTTACCAACTGAGCCATCCGCCACCCTGGACCCTTTTCTGACCACCAACCAGTCAGAATCTCCCCAAATCCATGTTCTTCACGATTCCATGAGTCGACTGATGTCAGAGGTGCTCGCAAAATATGTAATACCAAGTGCTGCTTGTTTCAAGTCCTCATTTGATGTGGAATATGAGGTTGACTACAACTTTAAAGAATTGAATGAAGTCAGCATAGGTTCAGAGGCTGAAAAATTTATGAAGGACAAGAATTACATGAAGAAAAAGAAATCTGATTTCCAGAAAAAGGCAGTGGAGTTAGTACTTCAAAGCTCTTTGTTCCTACCTTAAAGATAATTTGCCGCATGAAAACAAATTTCTGAACAAGGTCAGTGCTGCTTCCCAAGAAAACTTTATTAACTCATTAGCCCCGAGTGGACGATCTCACCATCCAGCATCGTCCGATGGTAAAGTACGCAATATTTCGCAGAAAACGAAAGCTCACGAAGCTTGTTGGGTTAGTTTGATCCTGGAAATGATTATACGAGATAATAAAAATCCTACTTCCTTTCTCAATTTGAATGTTGTTTACCACATTGAACAGACGTGAGAGAAGTTTTTTTGTCATTGTGTTTGATTGTCAACAACAGCTATCCAGAATGAGTGGCCCGTCAAGGCGTGTAATGGCTCCACAAGCCATGAAACTGTTTGAAACCTTGCAGGATGATTCTGATAACTAGTGTAGTGATTCAAGTGAAGATAAATAGGCTTCTGGCCCCTCAGGTGATAGTAGGGATCACTTATCCAGCTCCGACTCTGATCAAGAGGAACAAATATCTCAGCCAGCTGATCAGGAGGGGGCATCACCCGAATCTCTGCCGGGTCCTAGCAACTCTGAGAGAAGAAAAACAGCAGTCCCTAGATGTCAAGCTGGAGCTAGGACAGAAGTGACTGGGATCATGTGCTCCCAGGATCTAAAGCAAGCACTCAAGTTGAATTTGACTTCAAAACAAACAAACGGTGTCAATGCTGATCTAAATCAGCAATCAACACCACTAGATTGCTTCACCACTCTGTTTACTCATAATGTTGCTGACCATCTCATCAAATGCATGAATGATTATGCCAAATTATTGATGGTGAAGAATACTCCTTGCAGAAAATATCACATTTTACCTCAATCCAGCCTGTTACCCGATGTGAACTGCACAAGTTTATTGCAACAATAATGGCAATGGGACTGGACAGGAGACCTGAACTGAAGGACTACTTCAGTTTTCACACTGTGATGCACGCACCTTTTTATGGGCAAACATTTACAAGAGACAGATTCGAAACTCTCTTTTCAACCATACTCCATGTTGCCAACCCAGATGCACCAGGAAAAGAGAAAGTGGAGCCGTTTTTCAATCTGCTCATCGACAAATTCAACGATGCTTTCACACCGTTTCAAGACGTCTCAATTGATGAAATGATTGCCAGTTTCAAGGGGCGGTTTGCTTACAAGCAATACAATGCGTCCAAACTGAAAAAGCATCATATCAAAAGTTTTGGACTGACAGATAGTGCAACCGGATATGTTTGTAACATCTTGACATATTACGGCTCAAACGTCTTATGACCCAGAGTTCGACACTGACCACCAGGGTGGTAATGCAGAGAAGATCTTCAGCACACTTCTCTGTCTGATTGGTCGAGGATACCACATCTTTGCTGATCGATGGTACATCATCCGACAGCTGATCAATTTTCTTCTCCGAAAGGAGTTTTTCTACACTGGCACTGTCCAGAGAAATCGCAGGTCAAAGCAATGACAAACAAAACCCTCTGGCACCAGGAATCCAAAAACTGGAAAACTCACGACAAGAGCCTCCTCTACACTGCTTGGCAGGATAAAAAGGCAAGCAAACCCATCTTGATTGTCTCAAGCAAAGCCCAGGAAGGGGATGCTTCTCGTCCTCCATTTCTGGAAGGTAAGAGCACTTTCTTTAAACTTTTTTTTTAACCATGCTGGAGGTGGAGCTCAGTCCAGAGGACTTTGAAGGCGGAGTAGCCCAGGTGAGTGGATATGTTTCTTTGTGTGCTTGAAGGGTGATTGTACGTGTGTACGTACTCATGTGAACAACGCACAACTAATAAACATTCATCTTGTCTTATCTTATAAGTTTAATTTTGATTGTATAGAATAAACATTAATTTTACATGACATACACTGATTGATGGAATTTTTATTACTTAGTTCCTATATTCAAAGCTTGCCATGGATAATAGGGGAACAGTAGTAGGGATTTGCCTATGAAATAGAAAATGTGATCATTAGACCACATAAACCTATAAAAAAAGCTTAACCACATACAAAAAAAAGATCATGTAAACCTATAAAAGAAGCTTGACTACATACAAAGAAAATGACAAGTTTTTGTTAAGCAATAAAAGAATGCAACCATACAGCAAGAACTTTACAATTGTCTTAGTTGAAACTCAGTGTCCTCTTTCTTTTCCACAGGTTATTCATTGGACTCATGGATAAAGTGTGTGGAAAGTGCCGTGCTGTATGGTTTTCTGGAGAGACACTTGGAATGTGTTGCAATGATTGAAAACTTGAAATGGCACCTTATCCACAACTTTCAAATGATCTGAATGATCTCTTCTATGGTCGTTCTCCTGATTCTGATCATTTCCTCTCCAATATACGGAAATACAACTGTGCTTTCCAGTTTACTTCATTTGGATGTAAAGAAGTGAGAGTTTTGGGATGGAATCCTCATTTTTGAGTTCATGGGCAAATTTTCCACCGAATAGGTGGATTATTATCAAATAATGAGGAAGATGCAAAATTCATTCTGCTGTATTTCATTGACGGGGACCACAACTAAGTCAGGGCAAGAATGGATTTATTTAGGTCCTACCAGCTTCGCACAAGCGTTGTATCCTGCCTTCAGGATGTTTTGAATGTCAACAATCAGTACCTCCAGCTTTTCAAAGCTGCATATGCGTTTGCACAAGGTAACCATATAATGGACTTTAAGATTTCTATTCTTTGTGATCATCGGCCTCCAGGAGAACACGAACGGCGCTTCAATGCTCCAGAAACAAATGAAGTAGCTCTTTTGATGCCAAATGAGCCCACAGGTCAGCGGGATATCATTATTACAAGATGTGACAATTCTCTCAAACGCATTAGTGAGTTCCATCCTTCACACGATCCCCTTCAGTACCCCCTTCTGTTTCCTTATGGCACCAATGGATGGAGTTTTCAATTTAAGTTGAGAGGTCAAGGGAAAATTACCTTGGTGAACTACTTACCCTTTCACTTAATGACACGTGAAGGGAATTACATTCTGTTAGCTAGACGATTGCTTCAGCAATTTTTAGTTGATGCCTATGCTAAAATAGAATGGGAAAGGTTGTTTTTCTTGGAACCTGAACAAAGTAATCTTCGTTGTGATAATTACCCCAGTTAAGAGACGCAATGAATGCTGCAGACTCAGATCCCTCTAATGTTGGTCAATGTGTGATTTTGCCATCAACTTTCAAAGGAGGCCCTAGATACATGTTTGAATGTCAACAAGATGCAATGTCTTATGTACGACTCTATGGCAAACCAGACCTCTTCATCACAATGACAAACCCTAAATGGAGGGAAATTCAGGAAAACTTATTTTCCAACCAGCAACCACAAGATCGTCCAGAATTAGTTGTCAGAGTATTTAAACTGAAATTAAAAAAGCTGATGGATTTGTTGAAAAACAAAGCATTTGGAGATATCATGGCATGTCTGTACTCTATCGAGTTTCAGAAAAGAGGATTGCTACATGCACATATTCTTCTGCGGTTAAAAGCTGACAATAAGATCCCTCCAGACAATTTTGACAGCGCTGTTTCTGCTGAAATCCCCAACAACACTGATGAAGAACTTTTTCAAATAGTCACTTCAAACATGGTTCATGGTCCATATGGATAACTGAATATGTCTGCTCCTTGCATGCAGAATAGAAAATGTTCCAAGGGGTTCCCAAAGTCATTCTTGGAACACACTGAGACAGGCAATGACTCCTACCCAAAGTACTGTAGAAGGCATCCACAGCATGGCGGTTCAACAGCAGTCACCAAATCAGGACCAAATGAGAGAACTGTTGATAACTCATGGATTGCTCCCTATAATCCATGGTTACTTCGGCAAATGAAGTGCCATCTTAACATTGAAATATGTAGTTCAATCAAAAGCATCAAGTATGTGTTGAAATACGTACACAAAGGATCGGATCAGGCTACAATCCAAGTGAATGAAAACCAAACTCCTAATTAAATAAAGGACTACATCAATGCCCACGACATAGGTAGTACTGAAGCTGCTTGGAGGATTTTTCATTTTCCTATCCATGAAAGATTTCCACCTGTTGTCCAGTTGGCTGTCCACCTTGAAAATGGCCAGCGTGTTTACTTCACGGAACAAAATGTTCAAGAGAGGGCTGCAGCTGATCCTCCTGCTTCCACATTGACTGCCTTTTTTTCCCTATGTGAAAGAGATGACTTTGCAGCTACACTCCTGTATACTGAGATCCCTCAGTTTTACACCTGGACAAATAAGAATTGTAAGCGCAGAGTCCGAGGAAGTTCAGTCAATGGTTGTGTTCCACAAGTTCCAGCTATTGGAAAGATATATAATGTGAGTCCACCTCAAGGAGAATGTTTCTTTCTGCGACTTCAACTGCATCATGTGAGAGGACCAAAAAGCTTCAATCACTTAAAGACTGTGAATGGAGTTCTACATCAGAGCTTTAGATAGGCATGCCTTGCGAGAGACTTATTACATGATGATAATGCCCAAGACCAAGCTTTAGAAGAAGCATCCATCTCTGCTGCCCCTCATCAGATGCGTTTCCTTTTTGTAACTATTTTGGTGTATACAGATTCAAGCAAACCAGATGAGCTTTAGTTTAAACATAGGGACATCCTGCCAGAAGATTTCTCCCATCACCAGATGAACACATTGGAAGTTGCTCATCAGCTTACCCTGAAAGAAATCGAAGATGCTGTCATGAAAATCAATGGTAAACAAATTACCGCTGATGGCTTGCTGGAGACAAACGGGTCAACGACAGATGTATCAGGCTTAGATTATAGAAGGGAGACATCCTATGATGAGCAGGAAATGAAACTGTTATCAGAAAGAAACATTTCTCTCTTGAATGATGAACAAAGGAACTTTCATCAGGAATTTGTGGCATCAGCAATTGAGGATAAAGGCAAAATTTACTTCCTTGATGCTCCAGGTGGATGTGGAAAGACGTTTCTTATTGAAACAATATTGGCCTCTATTCGTGCCACAGGGAAAATTGCTATTGCAACCGCCAGTTCAGGACTTGCTGCCACTTTACTTCATGGTGGTCGAACGTTGCACAGTACGTTCAAAGTGCCCCTAAATTTAACTCAACATGAACGTCCCATGTGTGCCATAAAAAAGGGAAGCTTCCTGGCAAAACTTTTTCAAGACTGTAAGGCCATTATTGTGGATGAAGCACCGATGAGCAACAAAATTATTTTTGAGGCACTGGATCGAACTCTCCTGGACATTCGAGGTAATGGCTTACCAATGGGAGTAATCACTATTCTACTCTATGGTGATTTAAGGTAAATTTTGCTGGTCATTAGAAATGGAACTCGCTCCAATATTGTTGATGCATGTCTCAAAAAGACTTATTTGTGGCAATTCGTGAGAGTATACAGGCTAAAAACAAATATGTGAGTGTAGCTGTTAGGTGAATCCCATGAATTTGCTTCACTTCTGCTCAAGCTCGGTGATGGAAAGTGTCAAGTTGTTAAGGAACCAGACATTATATCTTTGAGAGACTATGGACAAGTTGTGGAGAATATCAATGAATTAATTGATTCTGTTTTTCCAAACTTTTTGGAAAGATATTCAGATATCACTTGGCTCTTAGAACGTGCTGTCCTTGCTCCTCACAACCAGTCAGTCATAGCAATAAACAAAAAGCTCATTGATATTTTGCATGATGAAGAACATCAATTTCTCTCTGTTGACTCTGCCATCACCGATCACGAAATGTATAATTTCCCAACAGAATTCCTCAATTCTATTTCAGGACTTCCGCTGCATCGTCTGACTCTGAAAATTGGCAGATTTAATGAACGGTACAAGGTGCATTATTTCAAATGTCACCAGAAATACCATACTCATCAAAATTGCCTGTGGACCCTACAAAGGTGAAGTATATATAATTCTAAGGATTATCTTGCAACCCACCGATTGCTGTTTGCCATTCACTTTTGAATGTCGTCAGTTTCCTATCCAGCCATGCTTTGCAATGAGAATAAATAAATCTCAAGGGCAAACCATGAAGGCAGTAGGTCTATACTTGACAAAGTCTGCGTTTTCTCATGGAATGCTTTATGTTGCAATGTCAAGGACAGGAGTAAAATCATCTGTCTATATCCTTGCCCCAAACATGTGTACCAGAAATGTTGTCTGTCATGAAGTTTTATAATGCTCACTGAGATTGCTAAAAATTGTCTCCTCTTTGTTTCAAAACAAAATATTTTTAATGCAGCCACAACAGTCTTGAAAAATTATTTCCTGTTGTGTTGGTCCCAAGCCCAAATCAAATGCAGAGGGAAAATATTACTACTGTTGAGGTGACACTTGGACAACGGATGAAGACTTGGATTACCTAACATGCTGTGTAAGGTAGGGCATATTTCCTTTATAACTGCCTGCTTATTTTTGCCATCATCTCTTCCATAGGCTGCAATTACAAAAGAGGTGTAATAATTTTAAGGTGTCTTCATCCTCTTAACTTGAATTCCTACAATTTCATTGTCTCTCATCCGTTCATGGAACAGGTTTATCTGCTCGTCTATCCTGAAGAACACGAAGGTAGACATCATCTTACTGCAAGAAACAGATATCCACAACACCTACCAACAGACACAAACACTAAAATCACTCCGACCTGACATCAGGGTGGCTTTCTGGACCTTTGACAAGGAAAAGACGAGGCGTAGGGGGGTAGCCTTCCTAGTAGCCACTAATAATTGGACTGTTAGCAGACATGACTTTGACAACACAGGCCGACTAGGGGTGTTAGAAGTCAACAATGGTGACACGACATACAACATTTACAATATTTACCGACCGGCCAATTCATCACATCCCCAACACGTATACACAGATCTCCGAAGTAGGTTAGAGATGAACAAACATCACCCAGTCATCATTGGAGGAAACTTCAACCTCATACTAGACGCATACGACTCGACAGTAGAACGGAAGACAACGACAGAGGTAAGACAATGGACTGCAATGATAAGATGAATTATGACACAACATAACCTGAAAGACGCTTACCGACAATTATCTCCGTTTGGCACGGAATACACCTTTATAAGCCACAAGGGGAACGGATCGTGGCTAGATAGGTTTTTACACAGTGCAAAAATAACACCCGCAGCAAAATATCTAGATTTTCAATGTTGTTAAGTATACAGCGCATTCAATTATCTTTCATTTGATATATGATTGACGACTGTGGGCCCAATATTAGCCATGCTATGGCTTTTTTGTGAACCTCATTGTTTGACATTTTCTGAAAGGTTGAAAAATTCCGTCAAAATGGGGAAAATAATTCCGGGGTTAATGAGTTAAGCCTCAGGCCATTACAAAGCGGAGGTATTTAATGTATGATCAACCAGCATTCATCCCGAATGGTGCCACTGCTTTGTGAGTAAGACTTGTACATATAGCTGTAGATATAGAACTGTGCATTTGGTCCCCATGGCGACGAATTCTATTAGCAAAATGAACTTTTAGTTTTCTCTTTGATCTTCCGCTGCATTTCACCACCTGCTGTCATTTTGCGCTCCACTGCACCTAGTTCCCCACTTTTCCCCCTGAGAACCCTAATCCCTTGGATTACGTCTGTCACTCAGCTGATTAATGGCACCCTGCAGTAGAGTAAAGGTAAGGGAGCTAACTTTTCAATGTAAAAACATCCGATCAAAGGTACTTTTTAAAATCACTTTACTGTCTACCCTGTAAGACACACATCAAAATTTATTTCACTTCTGGAATATCTAATTCTTTTGCTATACCATGGTGCAAATTTCATAAAATTCGATTGGAAAATAAGGAAGATACAGCTGTTTGTTATAAGTGAGTGATAGTGCGGTTTCTTTGTTTTCTAATATGCAGTGATATTTGATATATTGGCATTAACTTTCGTATCCCACCCCCCATTTTTTAAAAAATGGCATATTTTGAATGAATAT
>JBCIKM010091590.1:0-14592 GCA_039654465.1 Melibe viridis | reverse complement strand
TCTCTCTCTCTCTCTCTCTCTCTCTCTCTCTCTCTCTCTCTCTCTCTCTCTCTCTCTCTCTCTCTCTCATATACTCTCCCTCTGTGTAAATTTGCCTTGGTCTCAAGAATTCTTCCCACTCCTAGTCTCCCCTCCCCTCACCCACTCATATCCCATTCCTTTATTATAGGCTTTGGTTTTTGACAGACAGTGCCTAATACCCCATCAATATCAATTGCAATCTGACATGCAGCAATGGGACAAAGGGTAACTATTAGGTTGCGTTCTTTTAAGAGTAACAAAATGTTGACATTGTTCATTTGTTGTTGGCTGTCTCTGATTCTACTATTCTTTCTTCTGTCCAATCAACTCCCTATCTACTCTGCACAGGGCCATAAGGCCTGAGCGTTGTGGTATGTGTTCAAAGAGATAAGACTGTGTTTATCTTATCTCTCACCTTTGCAGGTTCCATCGAGCTAGACTTCAGCAGCATTGAGACCACTGAGGTGCTGAGGAGCTCCGCTGCCAAAGATCGCATCTCTGTCAAGCCCACTGCACGACGTGCTAGCAGGTTATCTCGGAAGAAGAAAGAAGTAAGCCACTGCATTAAGTCTTTTATATGTTACAAAAGATTGAACCTTGAAGTTTAAACGATAGCTTGAGAATTCGGTTGTGTGTAAAATTTGAAGGATTAATTGTGCCCAATAATTTATGGACTCTTTCCCAATTTGACTTTCAAAAAGAATGCTTTATCTTCACCATTGTATATTTTAAATTATATTTCTTTTTGTGAGCAGTTTTAAAGTGATCCCTTTTTTTCAAAGGCAAAAGCAATCTTTGTGAGCACAGCCTGACGCAAGGTTACAAGTGTGGTTTGTGGATTTTGAGAAGTTAATTTTTCGGGTAAAGAAATTCTCCAACTGCTGAATAACAGTGTTTTAGGTAGACTGGCATATTATGCTAAAAGGTAGAAACGTTAAACCTGAAGGAAAACAATACTACTCCTTGCCTTATGCTAGGTATAAGTATATAGAATTTTTTATGTCCTCAGGTGTTATTTTATGAAAGAGAATATGTGTTTTATCTTATCGTGAAAGTCGTGTTGGTCTTACTGATGCAGCCCTTAGATTCCTGATATCATGAATATAGCAATTTGATGATGTAGCTGGTGTTTTATTTCCTGTTCTGGATGCAATCTCACAGTTCTTCTCCTATCAAACTATGATATTGTCAGTTACTGCATTGTCTTATCTTCTTTTTTTTTTTAACTTAAGTTAATTGACATTTTCAGCAAAAGCAACTTGAAGGTAACACAGCAATATCAATTCGTTCAAATTCATTACTCTTTAAGATTTGTTTTGGAAGTGATTTCAAATTATTTAATTTGTCAAGAGACCAAAGTGCTCTAACTCCTTTTCATTTTCAGCTTAACGAGTTTGCGGTCACATATTATGATATTATACATGCTCACTTATATCAGATCCAAATCACACACCTGCAGATTGTCTACTTTTGTTTGGGCTTTTTTCTGAAAGAGGAAGTCCACAGCAATGATCTACAGACAAAGGAGACTCCAAAGGAAGAAATTTGTTTGAAAATTGAAAAGCTCTACTTAATATTCATTTTAGAGAAGGGTGGCCAAGGATAGGTTAATATTGTTTGGCCAAACCCAATTACAAAAGTGATCTTTTGTTCATGATATTTGATCTCAAGTCCTCCAGCTAAAGGTTAATGATGATTTTTTAATACTTACTTTTCAATATTCACTTGTTCTTTCTTGTCTGTAATAATCTTTTATGATGTTTTCCTGTGGTGATGATGTAGTATTCTTTTGTCTCGTCTGTCCCACTCCTTCCCCACTTACACCCCTCTCAGGCATCCCTGTCCAGGTCCCTTCCCTGCCTCAACGAAGAATCCCCAAGCCACCCAAGGTCTGACCTCCTCATCAAAAGCACACCTGGCAACAAGAAAGCTGATGAGGAACTAACTCACATAGATATAAAAAAGAGCCTACCGAATATTTCTCCCAAGGAAAGTGCTCAAGAGAGCATAAAACCACCCACTTCGGTGACCGCTGTACCTATAAAATCTGATGATGCTGCAGAAAGTGTACCTTCATCTCTATCACAATCCTGGAAAGAGAAAGACTCTATCTCAAGCACTGAGACAACTGCCAAAGATGAGGTTGAAACTTTGTCTCCAAAAGATAAAGTTAAGAAAGTTAACTTTGATATTGAGAATGAAGAAAAGACACCAGCACAGAGTAATATTCAAGACAAAGCCCCTCAAACTGGAGGCACTTCCTCCTCCCCTGCACTTAAAGTATCTGACCCAGATTCTTCTGTGACTTTGTCCCCTCGGGAAAATTACAAGATAAAACGGCAGAACCGAAGCAAAACTCTTCCAGTGGGAAGCACAGAGGAAGAAGGCTCCCCGAAAGTTCAGAGGGTAAGCTCTCACCGCCACTCAGTAACAGCATCACCTTCAAAAAGCGACCTCAAGGATGAAGGGTCTTCAAGTATGGTGACAGAAACCACTGCATCTGCTTCAGTGAGTAACTTGGCAACAGCAACCACCTCAGCAACGGCCAGTGTCAAGAAATTGGGCATGTCCCGCTTCAGCAATTTTGAATCTTCATCCAGCTCTTCATCTGAACCATCCTGGGTCAGTAAGGTCAAGCAGAAGAAGATGGAAAAAGTTGGCAGTGAAGGTCAAGAATCAGCAAAACCATCTTTGGATGAAGCTAAGAAACAGAGCTCTGAGAATTTAGCTTCCCCAAAAACTTCAGAAGCAGTGACTTCCCAATCCAAAAATAGTGTTTCCTCCTCTTCCATTCGCAAGATGGAGTCCTCAGAAAAAGAGAAGAAAACAGAATCTCCTGCATCTAATGTTGGTAGTAAACGGCCGAGTATTGACATCTCCAGTACCAAACGTGAAAGTATTGACATAGACATTAAAGAGCTTGGCTCCATCAAAGACAGGGCTGCTTCATTCAAAAACCCAAGCAAAGTAGATAATGTTGCCAGCAAAGCTGATACCAACTCCCCAGACGAGTCCAAAACTAAGGTGCCTTCTTCCTCTTCCCCCTCCACAACGTCACTGTCCACAGCAGACAGGGCCAAGTTGTTCTCTGGTGCATCTTTTTCCTCAAACTCATCCGCAACTGCCAATTTTTCAAAACCACCTTCAGGTGGATTGGGACATTTGCGATCTGGCAGTGTGAAGACATCTCCTACCAAATCAGGAAATGGAAACACTCCTTCCACCAGCCGTGCAGGGAGTGTGAGAGCTGGATTTGCCCCCATCTCCTCATCCAGCAACAAAGCAGATACCTCATCAACTACCAAAAAGGAAAACTCCCCTGAGAGTTCTGCGGTAACCAAGGCAACAGCCCAAATTTCTAGCACAAACCCAAGTGTTTCCTCTTCAAATCCTGCTTTTTCCTCCCCGGCTTCTGCATCTTCCTCTCCCACTTCCACCCAGCCGTTGCTCAAATCCCCAACCAATTCATCCCCCTCTTCCACCATCACCTCCAATGGTTCCAAGTCCAGTGTACCCGCCAAGAGGGCATCATTTGCTGTTTCAAAACCTCCTTTTGCCAGTTCCCCTAGTGCTTCCAATATTTCCAGTTCTAATCCGCAACTATCACCCTCATCTTCTTCACCCCCTTCCTCATCAAAACCTCCCAAAGTACAACAATCCAGTCCCCTGAAATCCCACTCCTCTTTTTCTGCCACTTCTCCTTTCCGCTCACCCATTTCCACTAATTCAACTTCCTCCTCAACCCGCACCTCTAATCTTACCAAATCCACCTCCATGAAAGTGGCTTCCCCTTCAATGCAGAAGACAGAGGACAAAAAGAAAGACATAGCGCCAGTGACATCATCCGTGCCTGCATGGCGTGCCAACCTGCAGAAGAAAGACGTCAAGATAGAGATTATTGAGAAGAAATCACCACCAACCTCCTCCTCTTCCTCATCCATTTCCTCTCCTCCATCATCCACCATTAGAAATGAAAATGTGAAAAAAATTGGAGAGAACTCAAGAGTATCGGAGATGGCCAAGGTATTTCAAAATAGGAACTAATCTTCAATCAAGTTAGGGTTAATACTAATGGGTCTACAAATGTCTTCGTTTAAGATTTTGATGAATTCATTAGTTAATCATAGGAACTACTATTACTCAAAAATCAAGGATCTCATATTATTTATGAGCTTCCAGACAAACATACGAGCACCTAATTGATCTTTGTTGAACAGTTTAGAGACTAATACCTCAAACATGCCACTGTTGTAAGCATTCAATAGTATTAAATCATTAAGTTTTCCTAATTAATGAGTGACTCAAGATATTCTTTTTTCTTGAAACCAAGTAATGAGCTGTGACCATTGTCAATACGTACATGGATGCTTATTATTCTTGTTTTCTTATTGAAAAGACACTGAATAGTGTAGTGGCCATAAAGGAAAACCTCCGGATCAAAGTGAAAGAGGAAGCATCATCTTCTAGCACGCCTCACCTCCTCCCCTTCACATTCACTCCTACCTGTTAGTGTGTGCATGTGTGTGTGTGTGGGTGTGTGTGAGATCCTTACTTCTTATACTAGTCTCTTCCTTTTTAATGATTTTTTCTTCCCATTTATTGTTTTGTCACTGTCATACCAACTTTTTGACCGGTGAGACCATTTTGTTTTTACATTTCCCATGAGGATAACAAAGGTCATTCCGTTCAGCCCCTTCTTTGCTTTCAAAATTATTCCCAAAGGGATGCACTATCCATTTTTTTTATTATTACTTTTTGCCTTTTAGTAAACTTATGACAAGCTATAAAATTCATTATTCTCAGATAGTCTCTGGATGAGAGCACTATTATACTTCTATTTTGTGTATTATTTGAATTTTGTTTCTAAATTTTCATCCAAAGTGTAAATAATTAATTCAAAGGTTTTTCAACCCTCCTGTCCGAAGAAAATGTATCCATTTAATTCATTTTTTCTATGGATAGTCCTGGTAGCTCTTGTCCTTATTTAATAACTGAATCTTTATGGTGCTGTTCTCGTAATTAATAGCGATAATTGATTTCTCTACTCTACTTGTAAGTTTTGAATAGAGAATATGACTAATTCCAGAGTAGAATTAGGTCAAGTTGTTATCAAATTATTTGAAAAGTACCTTCATCTTTTGCCTTCATTCTGCACAAAATAACTAATTTCTAAAATCTTTATTAAAAAATCAAACATACAAAGATAGGAACAATCCCTGTGGAAGAAAACTTTTTTTTTTTTCAAAGTAGACTCATTAAACTTGAACTGACATAGCTTTCCAACCAGTAATTGAGAGGAATGATTGAGCAATCCAATGATAAAAGATTATAATTGTCTTTGCTACTCAAAGAAAGGCTTCCATGTAAGCTTCAGTACCCATAGTTTCTGAAAAATGGGAGGCAACTTGTATTTTTATTGATGCAGTTTTGTCTACAAGGCTTTTTTTTTTTAATGCCAGGTTACAATTTATACTTCCTGTTAGGAACTGCTTTTTCTCTTCTTACCCTTTTTTGTCCATTTTTTTTTTTTTACTTGTATGCTGTGGCTTTTCCAGTGCACTAAACTTTCAATTTGATTTGGATGATTTTGATAATTCAGGAATTTCATACTGACGATTTTTCTGGTATTATCAAACTCTCCCCCTGCCGATCATTCCCCTTGATTTCTCTGTCTTAAATGTATGAGATGTGCTTTTTTTTGTTTTGTTTTGTTTTTTGGGCTTCTTCTGTGTACTCTAGATAATATTCTCATTTCTTGAACTTCACAAGTACAGTGACCCCTGCTAGAATCTGCTGTATCTGTTGTAATCTAAGCTTAATATAGATATACATCTTTAGTTGATGGACACTGCTTTCAAATGGTATGAATAATACAGTGCAGGGATTTGCTTCTTTACTATCACTCTAGCTGTGATAAAAATACAAAATAAAGAAAAGAAAAAAAGGAAGAAAGAAAAAATTATGACAATGAGTTTGTTTTCTCATTTAACATGGATTAGAACAATCAATGAATTTTGCTTCTCTTATGTTAAGAGATAGATTATTCTAAATAGAGATTCTTAACATGTGTTAATTGTTCTTTCAAAAGTATAACTTTAGTTATTTAACTCGGGAATAATAGGTATATTTTTAATGGTAAAGATGTTTTGTCTAAAGCTAAATATCATTGCTAGGTCTAAGATTATCATTACTTTATATAAAGAAGGATTTAAGGTCCTTTCAGTTATGTCATTTTACCTTCTTTGCTTATTAAAAAGTAAAACAAAGCTTGTAAGAAATTTTAGCTAATATTTCCTGTAAGTACTTTAAGTGTCGCATGTCACATCTTACTTTAAATAATGATCAAGTGTTTGATGTTCATAGTTTAAGTGCTTCATTTAGTATTTGCCTTTTATTTCCATTTCAATATTAGAAAATGCAAGTTTTTTTCTTCATTTTCATGCCTGAAAGGGTCAAGAGGTCTAAATTTATTGATCAAGTTGGTAGTTTTTTGGAGATGATGTGTTTTAGTTTGCTGTAACATAGGGAACAATTCAATTTTTTTATGTCTTTTTTTTTCTTTTTCTTTTTTCCCCCCATTAGAAGTAGTTTTGATTTTGAGAGCAGAGGAGGCAATGGGATTTCAAAATCTGAAATGTAAATTTATTATGCAATATAACAGATCATTCTTCCTGTTAAATACACTTAAGTTTTGATATTCTGGTAGCTTCTTTTTCACCAATGTAAGAATATCATCATCAACCAGATTCTGGCTTTATGTTTTGAAGTCCCGGTGTCATGATCCCAGAAGGAGAAATCTAAGGATAACTCACCTCAGAAACTTCAGATCAAGCAACTCCTTATAGACTTTGAAATGATTATAAATTCTGGTAAATTGGCAGGGTCAACAGCAAACTATTAGTTTTGATTGTTTCAAACTTGTTCATGAAATCATTATGTGAATGAGAAATATTCAAAATTATTAGGCCTCTGTTCCTTTTAAGCATGACTCACGTTTGTAGTTTTGGATGTTTAGTATGTGTGAAGCATGTTTACTCATGGCACATTGTTGTGTTTGGCTTGTTTTCATAACACCTGCACTCATTTGATCAAAGTGAAGTCCAAAGCATCGTTTCAGATTTTCAGAAAAAATGTTATCAAATTCAACCCTATCGTTCATTTTTACTCATTATATCATAGTCATTCATCCTTTCCTAAGCAGTGGCAGAAAAATAACAGGTTGGATTTTAGAAAATCAGATATTAGCTTAGCAGCTTTGTGTGTGAAAGTGCATTGAAACCAAACGCAACAATTGGCCGCCTACATCTGTTTCCTGTTTAAAACTTCATTCTTGGCAATTGTGTTTTATCTTCTTGTTTTCCTCCTTCCATCCTTCCTTCCTTCCTTCCTTCCATGTCCCTTGTTTGTAGATATCAGACAGCAGTGCCCCGACCATAGAGAAGAGAGCATCAACCAGTACAGCCTCCTCCAATCGTTCTTCCAAGGTTTTAGACATGGTCAAGAACTTTCAGAATTTGCAAGTGTCTTCATGATCCTTCCCCCAACCCTACCCCTGTAAACCCCCCCCCCCCCCCCAACCATACCCCTTTTCTTACCATTCACCCTTGAGTCGTGTTTTACTGCCAATATTCCCCAAAGATCCTACATATCATCCAAAGACAATGACAGGATTGCGCGGTTCTGTTTCTTTGATAAGTACTTTTTTAAATGGTTAAGACCCACACTGCCCACTTACTGAGTTTTATCAGCAACTCCAGAAGTGAATCATCATTTCTGTCTTTTACAGCCCCTATCACAGCCTATTGCTTTATACGCTATATTTCCTTTTGGAATACAGTTAACAATGATGGACCGTATCAATCTTGTGAACATCCACTGCCAGAGTTATCAGATCTCTATATTCTTGTTGCCTTCAGAAGCATATTTACACTCATTTTTTTAAAAACTGCCTTTAAAGAAACTTCATTTGGTGTGCAAATCATGTTGTGACAAGCTCAAAATTGTCAAAAGAGTACTCAATGGATGGGTTCCCGGGTTGTTTCTTTTTTTTGCACGGTCACTTTTTTGTTTCATTACAATTAGGCAAAAAACTGCTAACTAGCTGGAGAATGTTATTGGAGAGTATTGCCTGCCGAGTATTGCCTGGAGAGGTGCGACATTGTTGTGATACTTGTCAGTGTCATCTAAAGCCAAAACCTTTCTACCATTCAAAATCTCTCTTTTATGGGAAGGTTTTGATTTCTAATTTTCTTTGGCCCTTTAACTGTAAATAAAATTGTTTTTTGTTTTTTTTTAAGTGAGACTGCAGTCTATGGAAAGAAAAACAATTGAGTAGACAGACAACTCAATCAATCTCTGATTTTTTTAAAATTGATTACAGAAGTGACAAGTATAAAACAATTATCTTTTAATTGTAACAGGTTTAATATAGAGGACTCATTTCTCATGTTGACACAACAAGAGAAATACTTGCATTACTTAAAAATGAATGTTATCTTAATCGTCAAGTCAATTGATTTGATAACTCACAACTCAACAATTCTACACTTGAGAAAATTTTCTTTTGTAAGAGAAACAAGGAACATTGGATGAACTAATGCAAAAGATTATAGCTAACAAATTCTAGATTTAGATATTTAAATGTCTGCTCAGAAGGTTTTTCATTTATGAATCATCTCTTGACTCTCTTTTCAAATAAGCTTTAAATGGTTTAGTTTTCATCCCTCTTAACACCCATTTACTGATGGTAAATTTAGAAATATTTCATAAGCAGTTCTTACAACATCTGAGAGTATTTAATCTGCATCTGAATCTTTTTCTCAAAGACTTTTATCTTTGTCTTTATGGGTGAATTTCTCAGAAAATCAATGCTGAATTATTCACATCATATAGGCAGTACTGCCTGTGCCCAAATGACGGTTTGGAGATATTGTCCATAGTTTTTAATTTAATCATGCCAAAGACTAGACTAAGGATTCGCTACTTTGATATCTTGCTCTCACCACTTTCTAATGTGAACAAGTGTGTTTTAAACATGTAAAAGCATTTAAAACTTAGAACAGAGTAGTGCACTGTAGATACCAAATCATTGAGCTTGCATCTTGTTTGTTCCAATTCCATTGCATTTCAATAACTCTTATTAAGTCTTTTTCCATTTTGAATTGTAAGAAATACTATCAGAACTCAAACCTTTATCTGTTCTTTTTGCACTTTTTCTTTATTGCAATCACACTAAATCTTTTTTGAGGAGAGCGTTAAATGTGACATTAGACACGCCTGTTTTTTTTAATGTAGGTATATCATGTTTTTGAAGAGGGAAGAATCAGTTTTCAAGGAACAATCTGGTTGGATAGTTTTTGTGGGTTTTCTTTTTTTCTAAAATGAGGCTACTACTTTCTACTACTATCACCATCTTCTCCTGTACTTGAACATTTGTTTATGCTGTATGCATGCAATTTGAAACTTCTCAGCAGTCTTAATTGAAAAGCATGCCATGTCAACTTTTTATGCAGAATTTTCATTCTTACACACATTTTTTGCGTCCATGAATTACTCATGAATTTTTGTCGTAGTTCATAATCCTTTACTTGACTGGGCCTATCTCCACAAGTTAGATCACCCAGGACCAGAGTCTGTCAACTGACTGATAAAAACCCAGGCAAAGTACAAAATTACCAACAATTCTGTCTTCAATTGTTAAGGCATTATTATTATTAGTTCAAACAAGCTTTCTTCTATCAAATGACAACAGTATGTTGTTAGAATATCTTGATTGTCATTGCTATCAAAGTTTTCTGACTCTTATTTATCTATAAGTGTCTCAATGACTAAAGGAAGAGTCCAAACACCTGTCATCATATTTGAATTTGCTTTTAAGGTACAATTTTTTTTTTTTTAATTGTGTTTTTTCAACTTATCCAAAAATATACTTTAAAAATTCAATACAGATAAAAAGAAAGTGTATTCACGCTAACACAAAATTATTAGGATAAATATTGTACACTACCTTATTACCATCTGAAGATACTGGTTGCCAGATTGTTTCGCATTGCTCAGTTTTGCAACAATACCTGTCTGTGGTCAGTAAGGGATTAAAGCAGGACACAGGTGCCAAAGGAACAACTGATGCAATGAATCTCAACAATCATGCAATATTTAAAGTCACAATTGCACCATTTGCTCTGAAGAGGACTTGTGAAAAGCTGGCTCAAGGAATAATGAGATGCACTCATGAACATCGTAATTCAGTTTATCTTTTACCAAAAATTATTCTTTTTTAATCATATATGTTTTTATATACAGAGTGGCAAAAGAAAGTCCCCAATTATGAACCCTTTTTAAATCAACTTATATTGAAGTTTTGTAAACAACTCATAAAATGCAGGTCCCCACAGTGAATTCTGTTCACCTCATCATTTCAAAAGTTGAATGTTGTGAACTGTTTTTTTTTATTTAAATACATGTGCAGTGAAATCATGTGCATGGTGAATAATTTCCTTCCCCTTTGATAGAAATTGATCAGTTTTTTTCCATGAAAATTGTGAACGTTTTCTGTGTACGAAAACAAAATCACCTGTCGTGTTTTTGTGGTACTTTGGCAATTCTGCCATACTAATATAAAGCACAGAGGAACGCAATTTTCTTATGGGCATGCGCTTGAAGGTAAATTACCTCAGTAAGGTTTGCAAGTGAGTTAAATTGTTACCAACGTGTTATCAAATGTCTGGAAAATTGTTATGAAACATCAGGAAGTGTGATTCTGTGATGAATCATCCTAGATTCATTAGGACAAGAGTTACATCCCTTGCCACTGTTTGGCATATTTTTGTTAGAAAACCACGAAATTGATTCCTTTCCACAGCAGAACATTTAGGAACATTAAAAAAACTTGGGCTATCATCAGAGATCTCACCATCCGTGATTGCCTGGAAAATGCATAGCTGCAATGTAGACAAACAAGAATGGGTGTACAGTTGACAATGGCCTGAGGAGCAGCTGGAATGGAATGCTGCCAATGCTACCGTTTGGATAAAACGTGCTTGGAAGGGAGCAATATATTTTACAGAAGCATAATTACACTTGTAAATTGTAAGGAGTTTCTTTTGCCATTTTGTATATATAACAAGGTACATCTGGAAAGTTTTTCCATAAATTAAAATATACACTGTTATTTTTCCTTTAAAACACACTTCTTCTTTAGAATTCTTAATTTAAGGTAATATGTTAAAAAAAAAATCTTTTAACAAAAAACTGCTATCTTTTCTTGTGTCTTTGCCCTTTTTACAAATTGTTTTCTAGCTAAACTTTGTATGGAAGAATCTACATAAAGCCATTCCATAGCTATTTGACAATTCTTTCTGGATTAAATTTCTTGCAAAAACCATTCTGTAAATGTGAAGAAGAAAATTAACATTTTTCACGTTTTGTGGTGATCTGTTTTTCACCCAAGTGCACCATCTTTCTCTTTGAGCTAATGACAGTATCTCTTACCAGTTTTAACTTCTCGTACTCAGATGAAGGCAACTGATCTATTATCTCTTCGCATAACTTGTTCACGTTGTTAATTGAACTTTCATTGTGTTCAGAAACAATCGTATTCCTTTCATAATGGACCAGTATGTAAAAAGTTCATGGTGTATATTGAATTTTTATGATTATAATTGTAAACTGTACATATGCATTGTCTCATGTACCAATGAGAAATCTACTCAGCAAACAGCCTTCTGTGTTTCACTCATATTTTGATCAGCCTCATATTGCCCCGTAAATATTGTACTATACTACGTCCCCTCAGACCAAAATTAATGACCTAACAATATTTGAGAACCTAGCTTTTATCCTTTGTACAGAACTTCTTTTTTTTTTTTTTTGAAGTCTATTGATGGAAAAAAGGATGAGTTTTAAGTGAATATATTCCACTTCTTTAACTTTTTAAAATCAAACCATTTTCCTTACCTTTTTTTTTTCCTTTTACAAAACTTAAAATTACCCAGAGACACTATTTAAACTTCAGATTTTCCAATTTTTAATGTTATGTGTAGACATCATTTTTGACATTTTATAATACATAACAAGAAAGCAAAATAAGTGATAAAGTACTGATTTCTGGAAGCTGTTGAATGGAATGGTAGATCAATCAATCAATCAATTAGCCTTCCGCATCCCAGTCATCCGACAAGGACGCCTCGGCAGCTTTTGTTATCTCAGTTATGGAATGGTAGAAGGGGGAGAAAATTTTCTGAAGCGCAATTCAATTAAACCTTGGCATTGGCAAGGCTTTTTTTTTTTTTTTTTCATAATTTTTCGACTCAGTGTTGTCAGGTGGAGGTCCAGCTTCATGTGGGTAAATGATAGCTTCATACCCTAAAATGTTCATTTGTTCAAAAATGAATGTCATTCAGGGATCTCACTCTGCAAAGATAAGTTCTTAGAAGTTATACTTTCCTATATGAATGGTAATCAATACAATGTAAACTGTTCAAAGTTAAAGCATTGATCTCTTCAAAATAGGTTTTGAAAAAACAACTAACAATTTGGTAGCTCTTTAGTTTTATGATTTTCATTAATCTACTCTTTGAAAGGTTTTTGAATTCTGAATTTGAATTCATTTATAGTATATAGGGATTTCTAGCATTATTCTTATTTGAAATAGAAGGGTAACCTTGGGCACTAGCTGTTGAAAGTGCCCAACAAACAGAGACTTTATTTCTGATAGAGGTTGTTTGTCTTTTTATAATTGCCTATGGCTCCAAATATCCCTCTTTCAACAGAGTCTCATGAAAATGATTTAATTGATTAAATAAGTGACGTTTATGTAGGGCACACAGTCAAATGAATGGATTAATTATTGTCTCCTTCTCTTTGATAACTCTCTGGAATTCTTGAAAAATAAGCCATTATTACCTGTAAGACACATAAAGGCAAAGTCTGCCTCTAAAATGACCTGAGAAATGTCTCTTCCTTAAGGCAAAAAAAAATTCAAGTAAAGAACTTATCATAATATTTTTAATGATAGTGCATATTACTGAGAATAGGAAAGGGAATTCAATTTGTTTGTTTGTTGGGTTTTTTGTTTGTTTTGTTTGAAGGACAGTAATAAAGGGAGGTCAGAGGGGGAATCAAATTTAGGTCCTGCCACAGAAGCATCAGGGACCCACAGAGCAAATACTCTACTCTCCTTCAGGCTTTGCTTTTCCACTACAGGTAGGAGAAGTAAAGAATTAACAAACTATAATCTAATGGGAACGACCTGAAAGTTTTGTTTGTTTGTTTGTTTTTTAATAGGGTGACTTATGAAGTGTGTTTGTCAATTGTATTGATTCTGATAGTGATGAGTAATATGTTTATTTATAGTACTACAATATTTTTGGTTATGACCATGATGTCTAGGATAGTAATAAATTACACATCCCCCCCCCCTCCCCCCCAAATGACAATAAGCCATAAGAACTTGTATTATGGTAATACCACATATTTTCATGCCATATAACATGTTTCTATGCTATATATAATGTACCTATGACCCTCATGATACTTGTGAATATCCAGCAAATAAAATATTATAATCTTTTACATTTGACCTTGTTGAAGACTTTTTCCTGTGTTCTAATATTGAAAATAAGATTTTCTCTTCTATTATGTTGTAGGGGATAGAATGTGGGTCGCTTTGTATTTTGCTCAGTTAGTTCTCTTCAGTTGGTTCGACGGTTTGGAGTTTGGGTGCCTTTTTAATGCATATCTTTTTTTAGGGTAGTTGAATTTACTTTTTCAAGTACCCTGTTGTTTACCTACCATGTTTTTAAGGGAGCGCTGTGTGGTTATGTTCACATATATTCAAATACCTTTTTCTATGCGTTATTTGGAAGGTTGATGTTTCCTTTTTTTCTTTCTTTTGTTGTTTAATTGTTTTGTTTTGTTTTTGTTTGTTTGGTTGTTTTTTTCGTTGGGTTTATTATTGTTGTTGCTTTTAGGTTTTTTGGGGTTTTTTTCTTCTTTTTTTTTTATCTGTTTGTTTTGTTTTGTTTTGTTTTTTGTTTTTTGGGGTGACGTTGGAGGGGCAGTGGGTTGACTTTTTGTTTCATTTAATTATTATTGTTTTTTTGTTGGTTAGTTTTTGCTGTTTTCTTGCTCGTTTTTGTTTGGTTGGTTAGTTTTTGTTTTGTTAAGTTGTTTGTTTTGGTTTTTTTTTTATTTTTTATTGCTTTGTTTTGGGCTGTTGTTGTTGTTAGATTGTCTTAAAACTAGTTTACAAAGCAAAAGAATAGGTGTTTAGTGGGTCTCAAGCTAAAACCATCATATACTACTTTTTCTCTGTGGTGTCTGGGAGTCCCTGGTGGGCTCTTCGACTTCTGTTTCTTTTCTTTTACCCTGAAGCTGTCGTCTTACTTTTTCCCCTTTTCTGTGATCTCCTGTTTTTGTTGTCTCGTTCGCAACTCGATGGCCATCCCTTATTTCTTGCCTTTTGGTACATGACTGCAGGGTCACAATTTAAATGGCGGGTGGTTGGTGGGAGTCCCTGGTGGGCTCTTCTACTTCTGTTCTTTTCTTTTACACTGAAGCTATCGTCTTTCT
>JBCIKM010091479.1:0-14593 GCA_039654465.1 Melibe viridis | reverse complement strand
TGATGATGATGATGATGATGATGATGATGATGATGATGATGATGATGATGATGATGATGATGATGATGATGATTTTTTTTTTCTATTAATATTTTCGTGCAAAATTTGATGACATTCTCGCTCAAAAACGGATTGGTCATCGCCTGACATGATGGATTTCGGTCAAAGATCAAACAAATGCCGCTGGTCTAGATTTGACCCAAATCTCGCCGTGCATGTCGGTTTAGCTGATGATATTACATGGGCTATTAGTGTTCCACCCTACTGTATATTCTATTGTGACAATCTGGCTCCAATTAGTGCTTTCTTCAATACTTACAAACAATGTCGCGCGTGAGAGGGGCACGGGAGAAGGGGGGGGGGGTGTTACCGAAATCACAAAACATAATACAGGGTAGATTTTGTTTTGTTTTGTTTGTTGTGGGTTTTTTTTTTTGTTTTTTGTTGTTTTTTTGTTTTGTTAGTTGTTGGGTTTGTTTTTTTTTTAATTATGCTTAGATGTATGATTGGAATAACTAAAAAAACAAGAAAGATAGAAGAAAGCTTGAGTTTTCTACAAAGGCTCAGGTGGACAAGTAAGTTGATCCATTCTGTTCCTTTCTATGAAAAATTCGCTATCACAATGAACGGAATAACTTCTCGACTTCACAAATATTATGTCTGCAGCTAATGTGCGCAAGAAAGTCAAATTATCTTGAACAAGCATCATTCCAAACCGACAACATAAAAAAAAACATTAAAAAAAAAAAAACCCCATCAAAACAAAACAAAAAAAAAGCATATTTTATTTTCGCAAATGTGAACGAAGAAAATTGATGACGTCAAACTGCACAAACATATCAAATCGATTGGAAATCCTCACCATACATAAACAGCACAAACCGATGACGTCACAATCAACTCCTCGTGAAAATAGACTTTATCGTAAGTTTCGCACAAAGAGAGGAAACGTCAACATTTCAAGACGAATCTTTCTGCGATATCATTAAAGAAAATCCAGGATTATCATGAATTTGGTATAGCAATGCGCATTCGTTTGAGCCAGAATATACGTGACCACAGATACATATCATGAGCAACGACACTGGTTGAAGGTAGCTTCGCATTAATTTGTGATATACAAAATAACTGACACATCATTGATCAGCTGCTACCAAAGAGAAAAAAAGTTTATAAGAGAACAAACTCGGCGATCAGTACCATAAGTTCGTTTGTGCATCACTTTTCTACAGTCAGACGCGGTAAATAGTCCTGACAAAATGAAAAGTTTTCACGGAAGTAAAAATTTGTAGATAATTTTTAAAATCGCCTTAGAATTGCTAAAAAATTAAATAACCAGCATTTGGACTCACAATTTGTAGTATATAAAGTGGAAATCATTTAGTGAATCATTTAGTGGAGAGATCAGTCAAGCAGATTCGTTACCAGCGCTCCGTCAGTAGCCTTGATAATTCTGACACACTCGGGTTTTAGGTCTCTTACCATTAACCTTCTTTGGCGAAATGGACCTTCAACCGTGGATATCTTCAGTGTTGGATATATCTCTTGTTGTAATTATCTGCGTTGTCAGATGAGGTGAAAGTGTGATAACATAATCTGATAAGGATGAATAACAAGCGGCAGATTTAGATGGATACATCCAGAAAGATCTCAAGATGTGTGTTTGACCCACATTCCACATCGTTCTGGATTAGTCAGGTGATTAGTGTAATAATCTCTGTGTCTCCTGTCGGCTCCTGATTTTTCTTTGAGTTTTTCCAGAGCCTTTTATCTTTAAAAAAAAGCATATTTGTCATGATAGACTAAACTTTTCTTACTATTTTAACTCCTCCTTCTTCTTTAGCTTCGTCAGCTCCTCCTCCTCCTCGTTCTGCCTTTTTTCTCCTATATTTTCTTCAGCTCCTCCTCCTCTTGCTATTTATTCTCCTTCTTCAGCTCTTCCTCCTCTTTTTCTCCTTCTCTCTCTCTCTCTCTCTCTCTCTCAGCTCCTTCTCGTCTTGTTATATTTTCATCCTTCTCCAGCTTTTCCTTTGCTGTTTCTCCTCCTCCTTCCTTCCTCTTGTTATTTCTCCCCATCTCCCCCTCCTCTTCATCCCCCTGCTTCATCTCGTTCATCTTCTCCTTCACCTTATCCTCCTCCTCCTCTAATTCCTTCCTCTTGTTATTTCTCCTCCTCTCCCTCCTTCTTTTTCTTCTTCTCTTTCATCTTCTCCTTCACCTCCTCCTCCAATTCTTTCCCCGTGTTATTTCTCCTCCGCCAATTCTTCCCTCGTGTTATTTCTCCTTCTCTTCCTCCTCCCCCCCCCCTCCTCCTCCTCATCCTTCTCCAATTCGTTCCTCTTTTTTTTATTTCTACCCTATCTACTCCGCCTCCTCCACCTTCTCCAATTCCTTCCTCCTGTTATTTCCCCCTCCGCCTCTTCCTCCTACTCCTTTTCCTCTCTTCCTCCTCCTTCTTCACCTTCTCCTCCATCTTTTTTTATCCAGTGAATCGACAAACAGTGATTTTCTACTTATTTGTTCTGGGGTTTTTTGTTGTTATTTTTGTTTTTAGATCTCCCCTTGACAGTGGAAAACTTGTTCAAAATCAGATTATCCAAGGGGAGTAACCTAATCAAACCAAAAGGCCCCCAGGAGTAACCTCTTAGAAGAATGCCAATTTTTTTTAGACTGATCCGCCCCCCCCCCCTCCCCCTCCTTAGTCACTTCCTCCTCCTCCTCCTTCGTCACCTGAAGCTCCTCATCTTCATCTTCCACTTCCTCAATCTCACCCTCCTCCGCCTCCTCAAGATCCTACTCATTGACCTCCTACTCCCACAAATTTTCAATAGCAATCATTCGTGACAGCAAAATGGTTCTGGGAGACTCAGGATCTTTAAACCCTCTTTGTGTACAAAAGTGCTCAGTACGTTTAACTTGTGACCCCGCAGTCATGTACCAAAAGGCATGAAATAAGGGATGACCACTGGGTTCCAAACAAGACAACAAAAACAGAACATCACAGAAAAGGGGAAAATGCAAGATGATAGCTTCAGTGTAAAGGTTTAGAAACAGAAGCAGAAGTGTTCACCAGGGACATCCACCAACCACCCGAAAGGTTGACTATACCAAACAATACCTTCCACAATGCATGTAATGAGATTTACTACAATTCCATGGTCACAATGGGCGGACCAAGACTGAGGTAACCACAAAATCTAAACCCCCTCTGTGCACAAAAGTACGTCTCTTGTAACCCTGGAGCAATGGACCAAAAGGCATGAAAAATGGGATCACAACTGAGACCCAAACGAAGACAACACAGACGCCGCACCAAAGAAAGGGGTAAAAGTAAGACTACAGTTTAAGTATAACAGTAAAAGTGCCTACCAGGGACATCCCCTAACCACCCGCCAATACCTTCTTGAAAGAGATGGAATCAGCAATAGGGAATATCAATGAAAAATACATTTTATTTCTCATAAAAGACATGCAAGTAGAAAAAAAAAAAGAATTTGTTGAGATAAAGCAAAGTAACTATAATAACAACAAAAAAAAAAAAAACACAGAAAAAAAGAAATTGAAAAATAAAAAACATTTTACCCAATAAAATCCAAAATGCCCACAAGTAACCAGCCTGCTACTACAAAGTACAAACTCCAGTACAATAGTGAGATAGTACATTGAATGGAGATACATGCTCCTTTCCTTGTTTTAATGGCCCATGGCAGTATTTAACTTCGTAAGATGATAGAATTTAGTTCAAAGAGAGAACAGATCAAACCACAAACAGCAAAGAGATGATTTACACTGAAAAATAAATATCATCTCGCAAAACACATAGATAGCGACACCACAGAAAAAATATAATCTCTTCTGACAAAGAACAACAATGGCCAATGCCTATGACGGCATTATGGTACAGGAAGACCCAGGATCTTTAAACCTACTTTGTGTACAAAAGTACTCAGTACATTTAACTTGCCATCCTGCAGTCATGTACCAAAAGGCATGAAATAAGGGATGACCACTGAGTCGCAAACAAGACAGCCAAAACAGGACATCACAGAAAAGGGGAAAAAAGCAAGACAGTAGCTTCAGTGTAAAAGAAAAGTAACAGAAGTAGAAGAGCCAACCAAGGACTCCCACCAACCGCCCAAGTAGATTCTTGACCTGATTCAAACTTATATAATTAACATGACAATGATCATTGCTCAAACTAAACTGCATTCATAATTATGTTCCTTTTACCTTGAAGCCTACCTGATCAGTTCAAATCCTAGCTTGGCCAAGTTTTATTCAAAAGGCTCTGTACCCTTAGTTGGGAAATATTTTTAAACAGTGCATAGATTATTCCACAATTCCACACATAAATAAATTTTATAATAGATTACCTCCGTTAGTTGTGATAAAGATGACTAAACCAACATTCACACTAAAATCAAGATTACTTCATGAAAGGAATATATTTAGTGAATGTATTTTTGTTTTTAATGATTTTGAAATATGAGTTCAAATCAAGAAGCTAGAGAGATTATGGAAACTGTAGTTCTACCATTTTCTATTGGTGGCCAGACAATGTAGTTGCATCTGGCAGGAACACACAGTGAAATTGGGTTCCAGATGCACAACATTTTGCCTCTACAAGAGTTTGCAGCATTGCTAATCAAAGGAATTCCCTCTTGATGGGGTTGCCCCAAGCAGCACCACGCTATACTATCTATATCCGTCTCGCATTGCTAAGGCATCCCAATGACGAGGTACTCTAATTCCTGATACGTTGAAACAAAAATACTCAAGTATTAAAATTATACTCTTAAAAATGGTTTCTCGGAGCTTCTTTTAAAAAAAAAAAAAAGGAAAAAAAAATTGCAATCTCAGACATGGGTAACGCAAAAAACACAAATAATTTTTGCCATCATCATCTTCATCATCTAGCATGGCCTGGAGAGAAGGTCGCTTCAAAAACCCTTCGGCAAAAGCCATCCCTGTCTGCTACCAGCCGCCCAATGTATGTGACTGGCTCTCCTGTCCATTCTTTTATATCATCACTCCCACCTTCGTGCAGGCCTCCCTCTTCCTCTCTTTCTTTTTGTTCTGGCTTTCAATATGTCTTTATGTCTTTTTTATATTCTTCATAGCAAACAAAATAATTCTCAACACGTTTTTAAATTTGAACTTTCAGTAAAAAATGTTTTCACAAAAATATAAACAAAATCAATAACAAAAATTTAAATAGTACATGACAGATTACAACTCAACAACAGAGGTCACCATTTGACCTCTTGAACAAAGTAAAAAGAAATAATTTCAATATGAAGTGAGCCACTTTGTATGTCACAATGAAACCTTTTAGGTGAGCCACTGTGTGCGTCACTAAATTCCTTAGAGTTGCACTCTTAAAAACTTTTGAGGCTCACTGATTAAAACTTCTGAGGTGTAATGCTAAAAACATTTGAGGTGTGTCGCTAACAAACAACATTTGGGGTTCACTGCTTAAAACTATTTTTTTTTTCATGTGCTGAGTAAGAAGCCTGTAAAAATAATTCCATTTGTTATGTATTTGACAACTTTTCATGTTTTTACTTACATAGGTATCCATACTTCAAATCTCTGGTAGAGTAAAAAGACAATCCATTCAAATTTTGTTCTCTTTGAATTGAGGGCAATATGCTTAACGGTTTGCTTATTGGTGGTCTTGAGGTGCCAGGATACATAAGGATCAAAAAATGGCCTGAAGGTGAAGTAAAATTAAATGATTACCTAGTATTATTTTCATTCAGATGTCAAAAGTTGGAAAAATTTCTCCACACTAAAGTTAGTATAGCTAATGAGATCTTTGAATAAAACTAATTTTTAAAAGTTCTTGTCCTTCAAGAAAATCAAATCAACTATAAAGAAAACCCAAAGAGAAGAACACATTATAAACCTTAACATTGAAATATTAAACAAAATAACCTGTTCAAACAAAGTGTTTGTTTATTGCTGGTTTTATGGCTCCACGACACATAAGGGTCATAGAAAAGCATAGAGGACAGTAAGATGATAGAATTAGTTCAAAGAGGGAATAGATAAGACCACAAACAGCAGAGACATGATTTACGATAAAAAATAAATATCATCTCTCAATAGTCTCAAAACACATATCGACACCACAGAGAGATGATTTACAATGACAAAAAATATAATCTCTCCTGACTAAAAATACAATGGCCAACACCTATGACAGCATAATGGTCCAGGAAGACCCAAGATCTTTAAACCCATATTGTGTACAAAAGTACTCAGTAAGTTTAACTTGTGACCCTGCAGTTATTTACAATAAGGCATGAAATAAGTAATGACCACTGAGTGGCAAACAAGACAACAAAAACAGGACATCAGAGAAAAGAGGAAAAAGTAAGACCATAGCTTCAGTGTAAAAGATGAGAAACAGAAGTAGAAGTGCCCACCCGCTCAACCAAAGTGTTTCTCGAAAAGAAGTATTGAAATCAAAATAAAAAAATAATGATAACATTTAAAAAATGTTTCTCAAAAGGTTGAGTTTAAGACAATGAGTAATATATTAATATTATTATATTGCAATATGATGATAAAAAAGAAAACAAAATGTATCACATTTATGAGCTCTTAAAGAGAGCCCTTTGTAAGAACTCAATGGATTAGAACTGTAAAATGACATTCTAGAAATTAGATAAAAATAAAAATCACAATTTGATACCAATTACATACGATGATATTGCCACATTAAGAAAAACATGCCTAGAACATCATGGAAGGATATAGATGAGCTGTGGATGGATTGGATAATACGAAATAAATTAAATCCCCTTTATTATTCCCAGAGGGGAAATTTGTCTCTCAGGTCTGTGCCGGGGGAAGATCATAACAACAACCATGGCGGCAGCCTTGCAGTGTGTTCAGCACTATGGCACCCACAGGAATCAAACCCACACCCTTCTGCATGGGAGCGAGTATGAGGTTTTACTGACTGTGCCTCAGAGCTAGAATAAATAATAAATAGCAAGCAGTAATTCGCATGGATAGGTTTGTTTGATCACTGCTTGTCTTACGGCACCATGATACAGAGGTTCACAGAGGTATCTAAGGGTGGAGCAAAAGAAAGGGGAAGATAGACATAGTAGTAGATCTGCTAGAAAAATTCCAAAGGCGGAAAAAATCATCACCTCATCATCTCTGACAGAGAGAGGTCATATACATTGAGTGTGGCACACAGTACAAAACTAGCAGATCACAAGATACATACAGAGGTCTTTGCATCAGAAACTCTACGAAATGTACCAGCAAGCAAATAACAATCAGAATCTACAATGTCATAAAATGTAGCAAACACAATTAATACTATGGTTTTTGTGTATCTAATCTATCTTTGTATTGCTGGTTTTAGGGCACTACGACATTAAAGGGTCATAGAGGAATTCAAGGAAAAGCTTGAGGATAGATGAATCAAATTTAAAAGAGTTGAAAAACTTTGACTAAACTTTCATCCAACCAGAAGATTTCACACAGACATGATTTACAAATTACAGGGGTAAAAACAAAATTTTTCACAGTCATTACAGATTACTTGTTCTTTTTTCTCTTCTCCTGATAATGATAGAGCAACACCATAATTTGCTTCCTTTTCTCTTCTGTGTCATTCTAGTGCCAGGTACAACAAAGAAAGCTTCAAGTCAGTCCGTTCCAAGACTTTGAAACACCTTCCTCATCATAACTCATAAATTTGAGAGCTTTCAAAGTCAATAATATAACAATATTCATTTGAGATTCTTTCCTCTTTTTTTTGGTAGAATAAATGCAAGGAGTAGAAAAAACTTCCCTTGGGGTAGCTGAGAATATTATGGATGTAAACAAGAGATTTCAATCCAGTCAAGATCAAGTAAAAGAAAAGATGACATTTTTACTATTATTATGCTGATAATAATATCAAGGTTATTCACTAAGCTCAGTCTTAGGATAATAAATATGATGAGATCCATTGATGGTATCAAAAATGATGCAATACAAATTTGGTTAAAGAGCAAAAATGTAGAACTCATTTGGGAACACTTAAAGAAAAGAACATAAAGCACATTATATGGAACATTAATGACAATAAATAGTATGGTTATGTCCGGGAAGGCAACAGGACATAATATTGTTTATTGTTTTAAAAAAAGGGTTTTATAGACATCACATATTTTCAAAATTGCTTTTGAGACCCTTCAAATATAAATAATTGTGAATAGATTCATAAATGAAAATCATCATCATGTTTGATGATAAAAAGATGAAAAATGAAACATTACGATTGACTCCCACCTAATACAACATTATTTTTTATCTTTCAAAGAGACTTTTCCTTCATGTGGCATGCATGAGACAGCCTGTACTTATTGGGTGACCTTTAACCTGTCCGTGGAAGGTTGCAGAATGTTGCATGGGAACCTGTGACTTCATTCAATGCTTTCAATCTTTTTCATGTCTTTAAACGTGTCTACAAAGATTTCTTCATTAATTTTATCTCTCTGCTGTGCTCCGGAGCTAGAAGAATTTTGCATCAATTTAAAATTTTTTAATGTGGAATCACTAAAAAACAATTCATTTTTATTGCCAAAACTCAAGCATTACTGAGTGGTCTGGTATCAATACAAATTGGCATCAGCCATGTACAGCATGTTCAGTGAACATGTTGATGACAGAAAAAAATCATCAATTTTTCACAACAATGATGAACATAATCAAGATGATGATGATGATTATGTGAGTCGGAGACAGACAGAAAGACAGAAGCCTCCACTGACAGCAATGATGAAAGCATTAATATTTTTAGATAAATGATGACTTAAATACACTGGAGGGAAAGAGTAGTGCTGTTCAAGGGTAAAATATCTTCAAAACAAGATCATTGAAAGAATAACTTAACACAGCCTTAGAATTGCCTGTAAATTCCAAAAACTTCCTCAAGAAATATACATCTCTTAACTGCTCTGCAGGTTTTGTTTTTAGGGGGGGGGGGGGGGGTAGGGGTTGCCTGAAAAGCAACCCAATGAATTGGATAATCAAGATATCTAGCTCTACAGTACCATGGAAAAAATGTCATGCTCACATAGAAAATAAGGAGGCATAGTATAATTTTATACTTTTTATCTTATACGTTCAAAACAGGCAAGTCTCATATACTTGTTTATAGACTGCCACAATATTTATCCTGATTAATGAGTTGAGTCCAGTTTGCTTGTCTGTTAGGGTACTTTCTGATAGAAAACTTCTCTGTCTTTTTTTTTTAATCTATTGTCTCATAAAGAATAGAATACAAAATTCTACAATTTCATGGCTTTAGTTGAGAAAAAATAATCTTTCCCTCACTCCTTTAAAGAGCTAAAAATAAAACCTCTACTACTCAAATGAAAATTAAAAGTTTGCTGGTAATTCATTATGCATAAAATAGACCCATAACAAAAAATAACCCTGATTTCCATGGATCAATACTTCTAATATTCTCAGAACTCCTGTTTTGCTCTATTGTTCATTTGCCTTGACATTTCTTTGACGCACAGTCGACTCATTGCCTTCTTCCTTGTCCTCTTTGCTCTCCTCAATCAGCTCATCCACAGGATCTGAGGTACCCTCTCCTTCCACCTCTTCTTCATCCAATGTCTCTGAGGCAGGATTTTCTTTGGTTTTCTCTTCCTCTTTATCCACTGTTTCCTTCTTATCCTCCTTCGGCTTGGTATTGTCGATAGCATCCACGGGTGAAGTATGTGTCGTGTTCTGCTCTGAGTCTTTGCCCTGATCCACAGAAAGGGCTCCATCTTGGTTCTCTTTGTCCGCACTTGCTTCCCCCTGACTCACAGCACTCTGTTAGACAATAAGTGTTTATGTCATCAAGATGGTAAACATAGTAACAACAGTTTAAAGAATGCCGTCGTCAAGGAACTTTGATGAGTAGTTTCTATCCAGAATAAGTACAAACTACTAATGGGCTACTCTATGACCTTCGTGTGTTGTGGGGCCCTAAAACCTCCAATAAACAAACAAACAAACTACTAATACTAATGCACTTGATTGATCCTTTCAGAAATTATTTACATACTATTGTGTATAGCAACCTGCATTTTCTTTATAATATCTACACTGCAATGTTTGTGATTAAAATTCTATTTATTTTGCTATTGGTATGAAATGTTGAAGTATCTTAAGCTACTGGGTGAAAATTAAGAATTCCTTACAAGGGCAATTAAAGGCCAAAGCCTACGAGGTCCTTAACTTGTTATGTTATGTTAGTAAAGAACTTTCACAACAGATATATATTTGTGTATGATGAGCTAAGGGTATCACTACAGGACCCCAGTTTCAATATCATTTCTGAGGATTTCTCTTCCTTCAAGGCACATCTATGACACCTTTACAATCATCCATAATTAAAATTAAAATGTCCAGGTCCTTAACCTGCATACTTTAATACCTCAAGATTCAAAGAAGGACTTCCGCTTCACGGCCCTACACAAGATTGGAAAAAGTAATTTACCTCAGGATTTGTCATCCTGTCCACGTTGGCATTCACAGCATGCATGGCATTGAGAATACGGGTCATCTGGGCTTCAGTTTCTTCCAGTCTTTTCTGCAATACTCTCATCTCCTCCACAGCTGATGAAAGACAATGAAACAAAATAAATTAATTTTTTTTAACAAAGCAACTCATTACATTTATGAGGCACATCTACAGAATTATCTTTGGTTAGCTGAAAACTTGCATTGTGACTGGTGGGCTCTGATCTAAAATGATAACATACAAATTGAACATTGTAGAAAGTAAAAAAGGGAAAAGTAATTCACCCCCTTTTTCATATCAAAATTCTATGATAGCATAAGCGAAAAAATATATAATATATGATGGAAGAGGGTAGTACAAAAATGTGAACAATGAACTATTGAACAACAAAATCAGAACAATGATAGGTTCCATAAAAAAGGAGATGATAAGAACAGAAATGGGTCAACGTACAAACATTCTTGTCATCCACCCTAGTCAACAGATCCTCAAGATTCTGGCGATGTTCCTGATCATGCAGAAAGTTGCGGATATCCTGGGAACCGTCAAAGTCACGAGGGAAACCCATTCTATCCTGCTCCCTGTTGTAGTAGCCTCTTCTGTCTCTTCCATACCGATTAGAACTGCCATTCATGCCATTCTTTGCATAGCTTTTATTGAATACCTGGTAGGAGAGTGAGAGTGTTTCAATAAAATCATTTTGTTTTAAACAAAAGCAGCGCTACACCAAAATTTCTCCAGAACAAAGCAATACAAAATTCAATTATTTTTTTTTATCTTTAAGTGTTCCTGTGTTTAGAGAAAGGTTAGATGAATTTTTTTTCTGTTAAATCAACAAATCTAAACTCTTAATGTCTCAAATTGCCTGCAAGAAAAGAACAACACTGTAAAGGAGTTCACTTAACAAGGCACTTCATTAAAAGGATTTAGATTTAACTCTATTTACCCTCTAAGAGACGACTTTTTCCAGGACAATGCATGCTACAAAGAACAGATATGACAGGGGAAAGTTTTCTGTTCTTCGAAGAGAATCTTCATATATCGAACAAGATCTCATCTTTTGAATTGGATACTATGCTCTAAAACATACTATGGAAAGAGGGTGGTTAAAAAAGCTGAAGCTTCAAGCAAGGAGAAAATTTGTTGATAAATCAAGATCTGAGAGGCCAGTGATGGTGGTTCAGATCAACAGGGCACAGCCATGCAAACATAGTAAATAGAAAGTCATGCCCACTATGTTTTTTGACAAAAAAGGCCTTATATGTTAACATTGCTTTTTTCAGTAGGTACTGGTGTCACTGCAAACTATTGCAAAATTATTCAAGACAGCATTTAAGTAAGACAGGGGGGAAAAAAACAGTCTAAAAGTGAACAAAAGAGTTCTCTGTGCCCTCTGCCTCAGTTGAAAGACTTGATCAATAAAACTAAATTTAACAAAGGTTTAAAAAAAGTTGCCCTATTTGAAGGTTTCCTTGAAGTTTCTATCATGAGGGTCACCATTTTACAGACAGGATTGTCACAGGAGATGAGACCTGGATCCATTCATAGGATCCAGAGTTTAAATAGCAGTCAGTCACTTGTTTGGGTCATATGAAATGGGCCCTGGAAAATATTTTTTTTCCAAACAAAGTAAATAGAAGGTCATGCCCACTTTGGGGTTGTTTGGTTGGTTTTTTTTTACAAAAAAAAAAAAGGCCTTATCTTATCATGTCCTGTTCCCATAGGTACTGGTGTCAATGCAAACTATTACAAAAAGGTAATTCAAGACGAGCTCAAACCACAGTTTAAGAATAAATAAACGTGACTCCTTAGCAAATTTGTTATTTTTCACCGCAACACTGCCCCTGTGTACACAAAGTGATGACAGAGCTCTCACACTCATGCAGCTGTGAATCATATTACTGTCTGACAGCAGCTGACTTTTTCATTTTTCCTACAGTATAGGACTATCTTCAGGGACATTTCAAATCAGGAGAGCTTGTTTTGGCAACAAAGATCACTTTAAAAGAGCTAAAAAAAAAAATACCAACAGACCTGCAATTGACATTATACTTTTGAATAGGTAATACAATGTTTTTATATAGCACAGACAAAAAACAGACCTGATGGGATGAGTTGAGTGTGTCCAGAAAGGGGATGGAGATCTCACTTGGTTTACCCATATACTTTACTAGACCAGCCATGCAAATAGTTCCTTGATGTTTGCTTGCCCAACACAAGCAGTGTTCATTATTTGGCAGTTGATACCATAAAGGGAGCTTTATTTGTTTGTTTTTTTTAAAGAAAGGCAAAACCAGTCTCATTCACTTTACACATATACACTCTTGTGTTCATACCATAACACAATAAGCAAATACATGAAGTTACCTTGTACAGAGTATATGCCAGATAGAGCACTATGCCGACAGCATACATGGGCAGCACCACTCCCATCATGCCTCTACCAGAGCCTTGCGTGCCCTGTTGCCTCTGCATCTCTGCCGCAGCTCGCATGCCTGGGTGGGGACCATGCTACATTAAATAAAATAGATTAAAATAAAACAAATATGGATTTTGAAATATAGGGTCATAATAATATACTTGAGTTTCAATTGATAAATGACAACTTGCTACATTTTGAGCTTGATATATTCATGGGTACCAGTGAATGAAGCTGGAAAAACCTGAAACCCAAACTTGACTGCCCACAGAATACCACATTTACCTGCAAGCAATATGTATATGCATAAAAACTTAAATCAAAAGAGTGTTTGGGTAGCAAAGTTTATTTAATTATTGCAACATGGGCATTTGCGATTTTGAGAGCAGTAGAGCAACCAGAATGCTCATTTTCAAGGCATGTTGACTAATAATAATAATAATAATAATAATATAGTTAATGCTTTTATACACCTCTTTCAAAATACTTGGATATATACCAATGCATCTATGGAAAGCAAGATGATAGAAACAGTGTCAAAGAGAAACACTTCAAACCAATAAAAGCAGAGAGATGATTTCAACTAAAAAATAAATATCATCTCTCTAGACAAGAATAAGCAATGGCCATCACTCATTACAGCATAATGGTTCGGGAAGACACAGGAACTTTAAACCCCATTTGTGTACAAAAGTACTAATTACGTGCAGCTATGTACCAAAGGTATCAAAAAAGGGATGACCACTGAGTCGTAAAGAAGAGGTGGTTTTAGGGTCCAACGACACATGAAGGTAAGATGGAAGAAAAGTTGAAAGAGATTTGAAACTGCACAGGGATTTTGCATCCCGGACACTACGAGGGAGATCATTCCAGACATGTGGGGTGGCAGAACTGAATGCCCTGTCCCATTTAGTCCTCAACCATGTCCTAGTCATATTGAGGATCATGGGATCTGTGCTCAAGCAATGGGACCTTTTGGATTCGTAGTCACAGACGAGGCATTAGAGATATTCAGGGGCGATTCCGTGAAAGCACTGGAATGTTTTCACAGCAATTTTGGAGTTTATGAGGTTTTCTACTCGAGCCAATGAAGGACAAAAAGCAGAGGAGATGTAGGGTCACTCTTTTTCTTCTAATACACAATTGTGGTAGCACAATTTTGCACCCCATGGAGTTTGTTTATCATTTCCTTTCAAATAGGCCAATATAATAACATATAGGCCAACTTGAAACGAAACAAGATTTCTCAACATCAGAAAATAATTGCTCACCCGCATGTGTCTACGAATATCATCAGGAGCTCCCCTAGCTGGTCCTGTGGGGTGGCCCTTGTAACCCGGCGGGTAAATTTCAGCTGAAAAATGGATCAAAATAAAATGACACATGCTTTGTTATGATCTAAAATCAAATTTATACCTTTTATGCACTCTCCAGTAGATAAGTAGGGATAAGACCTACAATTAAGATTAATCTTTCAGTGATTATCGAGACCTCTCATAAACAGAGTGTCTATTCAGACTCAAGTCCAAATAAAATTTTGTTTATTAACTCTTTCCATGCCACCTGACGCACACTGCGCCATCGCGACATCAGTTGCACACCAACTGACGCACACTGCGCCATACAGGTTTGTTCCATTG
>JBCIKM010091368.1:0-14596 GCA_039654465.1 Melibe viridis | reverse complement strand
GCATAGAGTGTAAGGGAAATCAAATGATAAAAGTCACAAACTAATTTATATGATCACAAGAAATAATGTCATGGGGCGGTTGTTTTTATGGGGATTTTTTTTTTGCGCCTTAATATTGGGGGGGGGGGAGTTCAGGTTTTTTTTTCGGTGACTGGTTCCATCCCTGACTTTAATAGTTCAAGTAACTAAAGTATGACAATTCCATGGATGATTGTGTAGAGAATTAAATTGTTGCTCAGTTAGACTCGTACTCAATAATTAACCTTCTTAACCAGATGAACCACACACACACGCACATGTCCTCACAGCCTGTAATAATTTTAATTTTTTTGCTCCTGAAGTTCCAACTCGGTAAGATAAGGGTTAAAGAATTTTGTTTCATTTAATTTCTGTTTGATTTGTTCAAATTTGAAGGCTTCAATTTGGTTTATTTTTTGTTTTTGTAACTTTTGTTATGTTTTGTTATGTTTGGGAGGGAGGAGATGAAAGATTCACCTCATTACTTGATGGGGTTTTCCTCCTTTTTTTTTTGTTTCAAAGTTTTAAGTTGGGTCAAGAGTTCTGAGTGTGTAATAGAGATATAAATTGCCTTCTTGTAGTAAGCTTCATTTGGTTCTAATTTTCATTTTCAGCTTTGATTGACTTGAGTGACAAAAGGAGGAACCATGGAGTCAGGTACAGTAATCATAATTATTGTTTTTTTTCTATCATATTGATTAAATTAAACAGCCCTTACATGATAGTTTTCCTTTAATCTTTTTAATGATCATTTGCCAGCATTATGTTTTACCAGGTATTGAAATGTAAAGTTTACAAATGAATACTTTAAAATCAGATAGAGTATCATGTCCTTATCCAATATGCTGCAAATATTGACATCCTGTTTTGTTTTATTTAGTTGTCTGTCAAGGATTTTATAAAAGAGTGTGGTAATTATGTGCATTCATGGTATATTATTTTGACTCATCAATCCATGTTTTGAAAAATAAAAACAAATGTGGCAGAACTTTTAGGCTCTTTGTATTTGTAAAAACTTTGTACCTTTTCATTGCGCTGCAAGATTTGTTTTTAAATTAGAAAACTATTTTTCATTGATTTAGCGAGACTTGATATCGTTTTTTTTTTTTTAACTTTAATTTTTTTTATGCGGTAGCTTGGGTTTAGGTGGGAAAGTGCACTTTGACAAATGGACAGTTGAAAATATTTTCCTTTTTTTTGTTTTTTTTTGTTTGTTTTTTGCTTAATGAGGCATTGGTTGCCACCATTGAGATTCACTTTTCAGTTTGTTTTGAAGATGCACTGTGAGGGAAAATGTTACACACTAATGTAACATTATTGTTCAAAAACTATTTTTAACAAGCGTTATTGGGGAAGCATATGATATTCAGGTCACAGGCGGACAAAAATGATAAATGAAGTAGTAAACAAAAATCTCTGCAGAAGTTGTTGGTAAAATTCAAAATGATCATTTTGTATTTCACACAGACAGCTGATAGAGTGTTAAGAATGATAAAACATTATAAAAATGAATGGGACTGTTCATTGTTTTATTCATTAGGTATAGCGTGGACTGCCGGTGTGCCTAATTCATTTGATTATTGTAATAATATAAGCATGGGATGACCTTGTGGAGTGGTCTGGTTGAGCTGTTTTGAAGAAAATCGAGTATGTGATTGGCAGGAGATATTTATTGGGATGTTAATGCATTTTCAATAAAATGATTTACTTTTTTCCCTGCTTTTTTCCATGTTATTTTCATGTACAATTAATACTTGGAATAAATTTATTGCTGATTGTCATCTAATTGGCATGATTCATAGTTTATGGTGGAAAGTTATTCTTTAAAAAAAACAATGATTTTGAACAAATGTCATCATTTTCTATGTCTACGGTATATTAACAGTGGATTGTGGAGTTGATGAAGACAGATTTGTCCTCTCCTATAACCGAACGGCTGCGGAACTTGCTCCCTGTCAAAAGAGTGATTTTTCCTTCGACATTGAACCCACTGAGGGTGACACTGGGTGAGTTTGATTGAAAAATTGTGGGATGTTTATAGTACAAGGTGATCTGTTCTAATTGTGACCAATGAGAAACACAACAATGGTTGTGATAAGAACCTTTTTCCTGAGCCGAAAGTAATCAAAGTTGAGCCAGAAATTCTTCTTCTTCTTCAATTATATTGACTGACTCAGTGGAACTGAGTATTACTATCAATGCGGGCATAATTAGACACACCAAGAGCAAGTTTTGTCTTGGTGGGCCTCTGGAAGCTTCTCTACTACCTTAAAGGCACCTTAAGTCACCAATGACGATATAAAAATGGATACAATGGTTAATTTTTTGATATCTCTCCTTTGTGTTTAACAACTGGTCATGGAACCAAGTAATAGCTCTGGTAATTGGAGTCTGATCAGAGCCAACTTACACTCTACTATTAATTTAATTAGAAATGATAAGGTCTCATAAAAGAGACTGACGAACAAATTCTCCAAACAACATATTTGCTGAAAACAAAAAAATGACGTTAAAAGAATCATCGTGACCAAAAATGTTTTTAGAGATGAATATTATTTGCTGACTATTTGCGTCAGAACATATTTCCTTAAGTCTTGTATGTGATTTTTGACTTGTCTCTCCATTACAGTGTCAGAAAATGGGTTTTATTGTATTAGGTCATCTCGTACTGACAATTTTGAGAACTATCTCAGTGTAACTTTTTTTCAGTTCTACTCATTGTTTCCTCAGATTTTACTTTTTGCCTATTAATGAATTCCTTTTCAGGTACGGCTGTGTTTGAGCAGAACATTTTTTGTGTAAATTTTCATAGGATTTCCAGGCTCCACAACCGGACATGTGTTCCAGTTTCTAGTTGTTGAGATAGAGTTGGAGCTAGTCTTGTCTATGCAAACAGTCTTTTACAAATAAATGTTCATCTCTTAAAAGGTTTTCTTGAAGATTAATTTTTCCTCACTATAGCAGTATCACAGGAAAAATGTTATAAGAAGATTAGATTAAGTGTCTTAATCAAAACAGATCAATTAATCAGAGAATAATCACTGCCTTGTCATTTCCTACTGAAAACTTGTGATGAGAATGTCTGAAGCTATTTTTTCTGTTTTACAATCAGTTATTAGATAAAGAAAGATCACTCACATTCTCTATCAGTTCCATTTTAAAGCTGTTACTACACACATATTTTTCAGGTGCAAAATACGATTTTTATTTTGAGTTTCAGGCACCAATTCATGATAAAAGAAACTTTTCATGCAGCAGAACAGGAAAGCAATTTAAGAATGCAATAATTGGAAAGACGAGTTTTAATACAACTACAGAATTTATTTTTCTGTATTTTTCTGTATTTATTTACCTTTCTCTATTGCTTTGTCTTGTTCTCCTCTCGACACCGTATTCATACAATTACTATTTTCACAATCTACAGAATTTCCACTTGTTGTGTGATGTGCGTGCAGCGTCTGCAGTACTTTTATCCTGTTTTCACTTTCTGCAAACAGCTAATAAACAATGTCTGATTGCTGCTTCTTGTTGAAATTTTTACTGAATATGGGATGGACAAAATTAAAATTCACATGCCAGTCAACATAACCTAGGATGGAGAGCATTTGATTGATTTATGATTGGATCTCTTATCCTTTTCTAATTTTGATTGGATTTATCTTTCATCTCACAATCTAGTGAGGGTGTTTTAGTCGTTTCACAAGTTTCTCTTCATCATCGTTTTGCATGGGTGATTGCTTCCAGTGATAGTGATATAAATATATTAATTGTTGTCTTAAACAATTTCTGCTATAAATATATATTTTCTCTCTTTTTTTTTTTTTTTTTATAGACAGGTGTGATCTATCTCTACCTCAACAAGGGCACTAAGATCTCTATTCTAGATATCTTATTGGTTGGCTTGATCTCAGCTTATGCTTTTTTGTCAAAATAATGGGGTGATTACAATTTTAGTCTGTGATTACTATTTTTTCACTCTTTCATTACAGTGTTCTGCTTCTGGAGTTAGGCAGCTCTGTGTAATTGGTTGTGAGCTGTCACTGAAAGCTTTTTTATTTTAATAACTTGGGTAAAAATTATTTTAAACTTTCAGAATCTTTAATGCAGTCTTGGATATGGATGCTCAAAAGTGAACTTCAGAGGTAAATAACAAAATGAAGTTCCAGATCAAAAGGGAAGCATCTCCGTTGAGTAAAGGATTATTGAATGTGTCTATAATTGTATCAATTTTCAAACACAATGTTTGCAGAAAATACTTTTCAGCAGAGAAATTGCTAATTCCAGTGCTGAATTGTAAGCAATTTATATGAAATGACATTGAAATTTGAATGTCTTCATTGAGAATCAGAGGTTACATTCTCTCAAAAGTATTTCAAATGAGAGATTTGTAATCTAGAGTTCTAACTCCTTCGAACATTGACTTGAGAATATCAAAATCACCATGTGTCTACAGAAGAAAGGAAAATAAGGTTTATCTGGCCTACCTCACCAATTGGAAGAGGTTTTGGCAATAACTAGTGATTTATCAGATATTGCCTCATTTGTGACAAATAAGATATAAAAGTGGGTTAAAAATGCATCCTACAGAATTTGTTAAATTGAAAATCAGATTTGAAATGAATGATTTTGGCTATTTTTGCTGCCCTGTTTTCTTTAAGACTCTAACCTATCCTTTGGTATCTACCAATAATGCATTTTGTAAATCCCAACATTTTTAGAAAGGGAGTTTAAAGCTCTTTAACAGCCCCAAAGATTTCAGTCATCAGCATACTGGCTGTTCCACATTTGACTACAATAGTTTGAATACATAAGGGCAGGACTTATCTCACACTACAGTTTTACTGCATTGGGCAGGACTTGTCCTATTACCTTGCTTTTATTTGATATATCAATGTGGTTATTCAATCATATGTACCAACATTATTAAAATATGCTGGACACTGATGGGTTGTGTTTTTGTATTATTATTTTATTGTATTTTAAGTAAAGTTATGATGAAAAAAAAATAAATTCTGCTTTATATTTTATAGGTAGCCTGCAAATTTATTTTGCGGGTGAATTTGTCCTTCATGAAAGGTGCGTTGCTGTGGAGAGGAAGTCTACATTTGTTCTTGAATTTGTTCCATTTCATTCCTGGTGCAGTTGGGCACAGAAGAAGCAATTTACGGTGAATGGAGTGATTTATGGCTTGTGTGACTTGTTCTTATGCTACCTTTCCTGAAAATGATCCTGCAGCATTCAGCTTTTGTATCTAATGTAATGTTTTCCAATCATTTAACAAACACATTGTGGACTGTTGTTATCATTTTGACATTGGCTTTTTTTTCTTTCCCAAATATTTTTTTCCTTCATGGCTTTACAGCATGTCTGTGGCAGTCTTCAGGATTCGCCTCCGTGGGGAAGTCCTTCGTGAGAACCGGTCACAGCCATTCAGAACTGGTGCCTTGACACAGGTTTGTCACACATAAATGCCTACAGTGTAAGACAGGTCATTTTGTTTCTCATATTGGGCCATCAGATGTAGTTGTAGGCTAATGAGAGCTACTCCACAAAAAGTCAGGAATTACTTTCTCTGAATTGGTCTCAGTGTGGGAAAGCTCTTGCTCTTCCTCGTAAAACAAACCTTGAACAATAAACTTTTTGAAATGTTTTTGTAGGAGTTATTCATGTATGTTTCGTTTGTACATGTTACTGTGGTTACAACTTTTTAAATTTTCAAACATTGAATGAGTTTCTATGAAGATGTTTTTTTCTTAAAATGAATTATATTATTTAGATACAGAGCATAAGCTTTTCTCTGAGTTGTTTGTCATTTATTGAGTGAACAGTGGGCTCAGTAACATTGAGAGAGAAAATAGAAATTTGTCCAAAAATGGCAGAGTGTTCTATTATAGTAACTTAGAAGCTTCTTGAAATTATTGTTTTGTTTCATTTATTACAAAGTTAGCTTACAGTTTATTGTTTTTGTGTTTTTTTAATGCAAATATGTGTGTTTACGTAAAAAAAAATTGCTAATTTGCAAAAAAAAATGCAAAATTGCGGAGGGCAAACTATGCAAATGCGGTGGGTCAGATTAGTGACTACGAAGAAATCTCATTTCGTTATTGGTCTAAAAACAATGTCCTGTATTAAAGATACTAATGAGGAAAAACGTTTGAACCCCAAGAAGCTTCATTTACAGGATTGCACTCCTTTTAGAACCATGCACATGGTATAAAACTTCAAGAACATGTAAATTGATTGGTACAATTTTGAGCTTTATAAACTTGCTATTTATGGCAGTAAAATCACTTTTGGAGAAAATGGTAAGGTAAGAATCAATAGAAATACCGTCTGACTGTTGATTGTATGAACAAAGAAAAAAGCCATCTTCAAAAAATAAAAGATAGCTTATTAAAATTGTCATCAGTTGTGACTAGTTATTTTTGAAAGACTGTATTTGACAGGCCATTTGAAGGTTTCTCTTGCTTACTGTTGTTCAACTTGCTACAAAGATTACTGGCTATAAATCAAATGTTGTGCCATTTATATTGATGCAAACATATATTCTTTTCATTAAAAGATTCTACAAAATATTATCTTTAAGCATTACTGCCTCTGGTGAGGCCTTCATTTATGAAGCATTATCTACTGTTACTATCGTATGATAATGATTGTCATTATCATTTAAATCATCTTTGAAGTGCTGAGGTCATGTATATGGAAATACACTAATCAAGGCACAATTTAGATTCCCATCATTAATATTTTTAAGCATTGACATATTGCTTTTAATATTGTTATTCTTGTTATGATTGTTATCATCACTATCATTGTCATAAATTGGTTATTATATTAGCAGTAATTTTTTCTCTCTTCAGAAAGATATCAGTGTCAACAAGACCACCTGTGTGGTGAAGCTGAAGAAGCATGATGCCAGCATTGACTTGAAGGCGTTGTTTAATTAGTCATCATCTCTGGCATTCTCTTCCTCCTGCCTTCAGAGGAGTGCAGATAGAAACCTGTTCATCCTTCAAGCTGTTGGTTTTATTTCTATTTTGACCTACGCCGACTAATTTTTTTTTTTTTATTTCAACGAAGCTGTAAACAATTAAAACTGTCTTGGCATTCAAAGTCTGCTGCCAGGCAAGAGAAACAGTGGCCAAGGAAGTCATTCTGTTATGGGTTTTGAAATTTACTCTAGTCAGTTTGAACCCTGATCATCTTGAAGAGAGATTTTTTAAAGGTTTTTTTAATATTTCAGACCTGCCTACTGTCCCCAATTTTTTGGGACTGTCCCAATTTGATATTTTGGGTTTTATCATTTTAAAAAAGAAAAAAAAAAAATTACAAAAAAAACCAGCTGGAAATTTTTTCTGATAAGATCATGTCTCCTTTCTTAATGCACAGAGTATCTTAAATTAAATATAACTCATTTTAGCCTGGCAAGTATTGTTAGTTGTATTTTCAGGATTTGTTGGTATCTGGACTCAAGTAATAAAGGCCTCTAATCATCAGTAAATTTACGTTGCCGATATCAGTATTGAGTTATATGTACAGTATTTGAAAATATGAATAACTAGCACAGAAAATTAACAGCCACCTGCCTTGATTTTGCCTTGTTTTGTTATTCCATTCTATGCATTGGAGATTATCCGTCAGTTGTTTGAGCTTGAGTTTGAGCATTCGGAAATATTTTTGTCTTTGTGTTGTTCCATTTTTAAAATGTGCTGGACACTGATGATGAGAATAATGACATTTAAATAAGAAAGGTAAGGAGAATAGTTTTAGTATGATCAATTGATAACAGCATAGTCTTGTTTGTTTTAAGTGAGCGTACATTAAGAATGTGTATATATATATTTTTTTATTTTAACGAATTCAATTGGAGTCATTCACAACTTTGTACGGCCTACTGCTGAAGTGTCCCTATTTGGGTTTTCAAAAAGTAGGCAGGTCTGATATTTGTTTTCTTTTATCAAGGTTTGAAACATTTTAGATTTAGCATGCTTACAAAAAAAAATGTTATTCTTTTGACTTGGACAGTTTTCTTGGACTTAGTTCTTTTTCTTTCTTTTTTTGCATCTGGCAAATGCTGTTTCTGTAAATGGTTTCTTGTGCCTTCTAGATACTTTGTTATCCCAAACTTTGATATTTCTGAAACCCATTACTCTAAGAGGTACACCCATCATTGAATTAGCAAGCAAAATAGACAGTTCATCTCTAATCTTATGTTCCACTATTACTTTGGTCGTCTTATTTGAAGAAGAAAATATAGGCTGTTATAGAAAGATATCCAGCAGCGGTTGTCAGATGGACAGTCACATTATTCTTTCCTGCCATTTACTTGTCGGCCCCCCATTCCCTCCCTCTCCCTCTCTTGCTTTCTGCCTGCTATCAAAGTAGCACCTGTTTTAAATAAATTGTATTAGAATTATTACTAATACAAATCATAATCAATCATATAAGCTGTATGTTTATAAGTATTCTGACTCAATATTTATTTATTGTGCTGGCAGGTGATAAAAGAGAAGTATTTCATAATTTTGCATATAATATGCTTTTTTGTCAATTGATTTCATTGCTTAAAAACTTGTCCTTTACATGGACAAAGGAGCCAATGTGGTAGCTCAAAAGGTAAGAGAGTCAATGCTAGGGACGGAGTGAATTGGGAAAATTGCTTTGAAGTCTAATGCACTGATTGGTAAAAAAGTGTCAACTTTTTATAGAAAGAATTATTGATGCTTTGCAAAAGTTGCTTCTCATTTTTTTTTTTGGTGGAGGGGGGGAGGGGGGGGGTCATAGAAACCAACATATATTTCATTCCATAATCTCTGATTCATATTTAATAGACTCTACACAATTTAGATCTGCATATCAAATCACTCTCTCAAAAAATTGTCATGCCAATTGTTTGTTTTCATAATGTTTTTTTTTTCATTTATTCCCTGATTGTATTGAATTTCTAAAGGCATAGCCTACTAGAGGAGAAAATTGATGATACAGTACTCACGGAATATAAGCACGGTCTAGGGAGAAGCCTAAAACCGTGCTTAAATCCGAGCGTGCTTAAATGAGGAGAGACCCAATGTGTGTAAATCTATTCATGTGTTACTTCCCTTAGAACAATGAAGAAAAGAGGAGCAGGCACTGTGTCTATACTATTTGCTATTCATTTCCCTTAGAACAATAGAACACGCACGCGCACGAACTACGTACAGTACAGTGTAACCATTTTTGTTGTTTTTTATACGTTTTTAATTTTATTTTATCAACATTATTATTTCATTCTAAAAAAAAATCGGAAATGGATGATTGGATCTTTATTGACATGATGTGACGTTGCACTTCAGTCACGACCGTGCCAAACGATGTCTGAGATGTCAGGCCATTCAGCTGATCAATGACGTAAAAAATGTGAGCATACTGTTAAATGGGATTTGATTGGACAGGCATTAAACAAAACACAAGTGATTGGTTGTCGTTTTACCAGCAAGGTTAATAAATTTGTGTACCAGAGTCAGAGACGACGTACGGTTGATGCAATGCAAGGTCACGTGGCACGCGCCAGTTGTCATAAAGCGGCACCGTTGCAGCAGATAGGAGCTCGGGGAGGGCGGGAAGGAGGGTTGGTTTTGTAATGTAGTATAGTGAGGGGTGGGACAAGAGCGTGTAGAAAGCAGACGGCTGGATTGGATTGCTGCAATTCTCAAATTTAGATGCTCTGTTTTTTTGTTGTTTTTTTTTCAAATAATTTTTTAACAATTCACTTGTTCATGTGTGCTTAAATTTAAATACGTACCTCGCGTGCTTAAATTAGTACTTATTATATAGTAAAAATTCAGTAACCAGCCTAAGCCGTGCTTAATTGCGTACCATGCTTAAATTCGGCATGCTTATATCCCGTGAGTACTGTACCTTGTTTAACTGTTTCAGAATGTTATGATCCTTATCAGATTTTCTCTGATTCTCCCTTTTTGGGAGCGTGATTGAATTGCCTCTTTGTCAGGTTTGTTTCCCACTTGCTGCCAGACCTGCCACCCACCCCAAGCTAAGCCGAGTTACCCCAATTTTTTACAAGTAATTGCCATTTCTCCGTTTCTCTGATTGAGCTTTCTTGTACCCCACTTTTTCATCTGATTCAGATTTTTGCACCTTTTTTGTGCTGGTTACACTTTTTGATTTGTTTGTAGCTGATAAAAAAAATTAAGGTCAATGTTTGGAACGAATACTGAGTACTTTTCAGGTACCAGCTTCTTTCACTTTCATGTCTATATTATCTGTAATTGGAATCATTTGTGTTTTTATACTCAGTAATAATATAGTTCAAGCCTGATACAGAAAGAAACGATTTTTGTCAGATCGCTCAATGTAGTTAGCTACCTGGGTTTTTTTGTTTGTCTCTCCCACCAAGCGCATCCACGAATTTGATTAATTCCTTTTTGGAATAATGAAGCCTGCTGTTCTTGTTATCTGTTATACTAAATTCTCGCCCGATCAATTATTTGGGCCAGCGAAGTGGTCCTTTCAGATACCTTATGTGTTACGGTTTGGTGCTTTGACGTCATTCGGAAATCACCGGGAATACATGCTTTCGTCATTCACAGCGCATTATCTTTGAAAGACTCAAGTACTCAAGGATTTAAAGTAAATTGTTATGTGTAATCATTCCTTCTTATCTCACCCCCTACACACCATCATTACACATCTTGAATGAAGCGCCGGTGCTAGATATTGCATGTTCTTGTTCGGGTCATCTCTTATGACTATAAACAGCACTTGAGAGTTGAAGAGAGGCTTTCATTAAGTATAATCAAACAATTGCAACAAATTGAAGACCCCTCCCCTCCCTGCCACCCTGAAAAACATCCTCTAGACAAGTAGTAAGTTGTAGTAGACCTAAGATTTTTCACTACACAAAGAGTGAGAGGGAGAAGGATGGGTTGTGTGTACTTATTTGAACTTGTACGATTGAATTAGACATGACTGGCGAATTGCTGTTAATTATACATTCAGGTGTTTTACTGAAGGCCTAACCATATAAAATTTCTATTTGTAAATTGTTATAAACTGCTTTCCAAGGATAGCCTTCAAGACCCATATTTTTTCTGGGAACTCCTCTTTTTTTGTTTTGGACTCTGAATTTTTTTATCGGAGAGGGTGGCAGATCTGCTGAACCCTCGAGCAAATAATGTGCTCAGCATCGTCTCATTACAGGCTTTGCGAAGGCTTTCACCAGCATTATGATTGTTGCAGGCTTACACGACTTGTCTGCTTAGTTGTAATTCAAGGAATCCCAGGCACTGACCGTTATTCCATTCTTTTTTTTAGATGACAATTTTGTGCTATGCTTTCTTCGAATTGACTATTGATACAAGTTTAAGACTCACACATCTGTTTGAAAGCAATGTTGAAGCAGGCATTTTGTCCCCTCTTCATTGTCGTTGTAGGCTGGTGCTGCAGGAGGCTTTTTTTGTCATTGTCATTATCGGACTGTTGGCACAGTTTCTGTGTCATTGTGAATTCTCCTTGTTGAGCTTTGGGGCCAGACCCTGTGTCATTGTTTTGTCATTGTTTAGCTGTGCACCCAGTTTTTGTATCAGTTACATTGATTGGGTGTGCATTTTGAGATTTTCTATTCTTGTCATTGTTGGGCTGTGGACCCTGTTTTTGTGTCGCGTATATTGTGGGGTCATGGACCCAATCATTTTTATCTACCTAATTTTCACGTTACAGATTCAATTTTTGTATCATTTTTAGCCTTATGCTGTTGGTTAAATTTATCTATATCATTGTCAAGTATGTAGTCCTGGCTTTGATCTCAAGTTTCAGTGTGGAGCTGCAGACCAAATTTTGTTTCTTCATTCATTGCACAAGTATAATTCTTAGACTGTGTACCATTTCCATTATTGTTCTATCGCTATACTGTAGAATTAATACTTGCATCACATCACCATTGTTATGATGCCCCTCCCCCATTGTTTTCCTTGTTAGTGTCTTGCCCACATCCCTTAGTCCTTCTTTCCTGATACAATGAGGACTTCAGTTTCTTTTTGTATTGTTTTGTATTGCTACTACTGTTAGTGGCCCTGTAAGTTTGATTTTGCTTATCATTTCGAGTTGTCTAGACCTTGCCTTAAAGGTAGCTGCCTTTATTTTTTCAAGTGTTTTGTAGGTTTTTTTATTAAGATTTTAAAAATATTCTCTTTATTCTTGGGCTTACTTATTATGCTCTACTTTTAGGCCTACTCATAGATGTAATTTAATAAGCTGTATCCCTTATATTCAATAATACAGAACAATGCATATAGAAACAATGTCTGCTTTTCTCATTATTCTGTGTCTATTTTGCCATACAATGGATTTTACTCCTTTGTCATTCTTCTTCTCCATCATTACTGATCATGTAAAAATGATGACACAAAACAAGCAGTGGAATCTCTTTAAACAGAGTTGTAGCTGAACAGGATATGTGTGTGATTGGGGATAAAACCACCTAGTGAGGAACTTTCTCTGTCTCATTTACTTTGAAGTCAATAGGGAAGTCTGGCTTATTGGGACAATTATCAAATCTTATCTTTCAACCCCTTTTTTTTTTAGTTTTCGACTGCATTATCAACAACCATAGTTCCATGCCAACATGAACACCTCATGTACAATGAAGAAAGTAAAACCTCGTCATTCCTCCGCAGCTACTGCATCTAGATACAGGAATGTTATGGTGTGAAAGATGATATTCCAAAGGAAATACTGTTAATTACAGGAGAAATAATCTGTGAGAAAGAAATCCATTCTGTTTATGTTCTTACTACCTCAGGGGTGGAGGGATGACGAGGTTTTCTTCTTTCAGATGATCAACTAATCATGAAAGGACAATCCGAAAGGAATTGAGGATGGTGTCTCATAAATTTATCTGGTCATGCAACTACATTGTGATGCAAACAGAAATGTACTGTGTGATATCATGGTTGATGAGGAACCATATTGGATTCATTGTTAACAATTATTACATACTCAGAGACTGAACTTCGGTGAAAGTTAAGAGCAAGAAATAAGAATTTCATTTGAACACGTGTGCATACTTAAAAAGAATGAATAGATAAAAAGGGGAGATTTTCAAGCCTCAAAGTTAACACCTTCTTGGGGCTAACTACTAAAATGAAATGTTTGACTTTGGTGATTGAAGAAAATCATTTTTGGCTCCTTTTCTAGCGATGCTGGTTGAAATATTAAATGTACTGCACTGCATAGTGTAGTCCCATTCCCACATTTTTTGTAGTTTTTTTTTTTAAATAAAGGGCACTACACTGTGTACACTTTGGCCCCTTATGTTTTTTTGATGTCCTGAATACCCCAAAAAACATACACTGCATGTTCACTTGTAGGGATACTTAACTTGAAGTTGTGGTTGAGTAGGAGTTGGAAGAGTGAATATTGAATAGATAAAATAAAAGTGCTTGCAGCAATTTGACAGTGACTGTGAGGGGTCTAGACTTCAGGGCAATACACTAAACAAGTTAGTGGCTGAGTAAAGTTGAACACTGGAATGAGGACCAGCTAAGTCGGAAGGCATACAATTCAAGCCTCTTATTTATCTCAACACAGGATGTGTAGTATGTAGGAAATGAAAAGCGGCTTCAAAATCTACCTTTTCTATCTATTTTAGTTCTTTACCTTTTTTAAGCTTTTTGTTGCTTTATAATAATAAGAGATTACGCCAATGCCTGGGTATTCATTTGATTCATGAAGAGTAAATTGCATACACTCATCTCGTACACACACACACACAAAACAAACTCTCTCTCTCTCTCTCTCTCTCTCTCTTTTTTTTTTTTTTCAAAGACCTTTACATCAACCTTGTTTTACTGAATCTGAAACTTCAACTTTGCAGTTTCTTAAATGATTTACCACCCGTTAAACTAGGGGTGTAATTTGTCTAGTCGTCGTGAGGGTTCATTATTTTTTTCACTGCCAAATCTTTCATTGCCTGGGACTCATTGCTGATGAGGTTGATGTGGTGGTCGCAGACCAGGCTTCCCGTGATGACACCCTCCACGATAAAGTCCACCTTGTCCTGGGCTGGCTTGCCGTCCTCTCCCATCACTTTCTGCACGCACGGGGACTTCCCAAAGAAGGCGTCTTTGAGGTTCTTCAGGTTGTACACGAACACAGCCTGGTCCTTGTCTTTCTGCTTGACATAGATGGGCATGCGGTGCTGTGGCAGGGACATCCGGGACCGGACCTTCGAAGGAAAAATCCAAATGATATCAACAGGATATCTTTTAGTATCAAAAATATACATTTACAGCAAGTAACATAAAGGAATCACCACGTGGGGGCGCCGGGGAATATAATACAATTATATTCCCCATTATTAGGTCCCCTGCGCGCTGTCAGGAGGTGAAAACCCTCCAAAGGCGGCGGGTGCTTGGTGGGAATCCCTGGTGGGCTCTTCTGCTTCTGTTTATTTTCTTTTACACTGAAGCTATCGTGTTACTTTTTCCCCTTTTCTTTGAAGTCATGTTTTTGTTGTCTTGTTTGCAACTCAGTGGTCATCCCTTATTTCATGCTTTTTGGTACATGACTGCAGGGTCACAAG
>JBCIKM010091257.1:0-14597 GCA_039654465.1 Melibe viridis | reverse complement strand
CTTCTTCTTCTTCTTCTTCTTCTTCTTCTCCTTCTTCTTCTTCTTCTTCTTCTTCTTCTTCTTCTTCTTCTTCTTCAATAATATAAATACTATTCTAATGCTATATATTATTGTTAGTTTCATTATATATTATCATTAACCCCTTTTCCGTTGTTTCATGTGTCAGAACCCATTTCCAGTCGGAGCTGCAGGACAACAAATGGGTGCGGTTCATCTTCAACGGGCAAGACCTGCGGGATGACGCCAGCACCCTGCAGGCCTGCAACATTGAAAACAACTGCACCATGCACTGTCTAGTCACATCGCGCAACCGGTCTGGGGATCGAGGCGCGGAGAGGCCGGTGGTGGAGGAAGATGAGGAGTCCATGTTTGGCAGCCTTATGTATCCCCTCTTCACCCTCATTCTTATGATTATCTGGTATTTCCGCATCTTTTATCGGTGAGCAAGTTTTTCAGTTTAAATTTTAATTAACTGAACAATATGTATATCAAGTATGCAAATATTTCAGAGTTATTTTGATTTCATGTTTTGTTCATTTCTGATTTTTTTTCCCCCAGTTCCTTTACAATTAACTTTTAGTAAATTCGATTCATATTATAAATATTGTATTTGAAAAATTTGTGTTGGATAAGTGGGGAAGTGTAGTCATGTATGTAATCTTGATGCACAGATATATGACAATCTCAAACTTATTATGTTTGCCTGCTATTTAATCATCACAGGTATTCTTAATAATTTTAATTTTGAACTAGAAAGGATTTAGAGTATTCAGATTTTCTGAATTTTCATAATAAAAATTCTGAAGCTAACTACACGTTTGCCTTGTAAATTTTAAACCCTTTGGTAGAGAGAATAGCAGACCCAAATACATGGCTATTTATAGCTCTTTGTTCCTCGACTCGATGAGAACCGTTCCCCATATAAAACTGTTTCATCTCGTATTTTGAGCCGTTCATGTGCAAAATCCAATGTAAACTAGGATGATCCTTTTATCTTATTTTTTTTTTACATTTCAGACTTCTTAATGGTTTGTTATAGAATTTTCGGCTAGGAGTTCACATCACTGCTAGAATTAGATTGGGTAGATGAAATGGAAGTACTCATAATAATAATAAACAGGCTGTAGGTCAAGCTGGAGCTGAGCGATTTTGGGCGAAGTATTGTATTGTAGTATGAGTTACTTACTTGAGTGGCTGGATTGTTATCTTTTGATTGGATACAAGTGTTAGAATTATTTGTTTTCAATAATGTTTTGTTTCGATATCCTCATCCCTTCATACCGCTTAAGCAGTGTCTGGACCCAGCTGCTCCAAGGAGCTGGGAAGAACTCTGGATCACAATAAATGAAGACAGGCAGAGGATTGGTCCATCGTGCCTAATATTGTGTGGCATAATGAGAAATACAAGGGAAATTAGTCAATCTTAAGCCAAACAAAAGTTACTGCTGCCGTGGTGGAATCTGCTCATTGATAAAGACCAATAGCCAATTTACCACAGGGCATGTTTTCAATAATCTTCAGTAGAATTTCTCTCCCCGTCGTTTTCTGATTCACCACTAGCTGTTTATTTTCTGTAATCTTTGCAGCATCACCAATTGTTTGATCAGGTACCAATATTCCTTTTAACCTGGACCAGAAAATTATGATAATGGAGTTATTTTTTAACACACCTATATCCACTGAGGCAGCTCTAGGTGCACTAAGTCATTACGACAATTTCAATTTCATAAATCAATAGATAAATAACTAGATGGATAAATCAATAAGTTGGGCTCCTCTATGACCCTCATGTGTTGTGGGGCCCTAAAACCACCAATAAACAAACAATAAACAAAATCAATTAGTGGATAAATAATCAATAAGTAAATAAATAAACGTACACATATGCTCACAGTATATAGTTACTCACTCACACACACTCACTCGCACTTAGGCTCAAAAACCCCAAGGACATAACCATCCCAACCGTTACCCTAGATGGGTCTAGTCCAGGTATATAGAATAAACCTGATTTTTAAATTTAGGTGTGAATTGAATTCCTTTCTCTGACAGATCTATTTCTGTATGTACATTCTCAAACCAGATAAGGATTCACTCGTATGATGTTGTTATTTTAACACGAAATGTAAAGAATGTAATAGCATGAATTGGATCTTACTGATCATACTATTGCTGGATCTAGCAAAAATCTTTGTGTTGACATTGCTTACTTAGAAACTTGGTGGGGATTTTTTACCCATATTAATTTGATAGGTGGCGTGTAGATTCAGATTTTTAAAAAACTTTGCAATTACAGCCCAGTATTTTACTAAGATACATATTGATGTGAGCATTGTTTCTAGTGAATGGACGTTGAATTTCATTGATTTTATTTTTAATTAAAATTTAGTCTTAAAAGCCCCTTTATGACTATAGCTGTCAGAGCGGTATTTATATACTGCTTTTATCTAAGGGACAGAGTGGAGATTTTACTGGGCTTGTCTCCATTTTGACACACCTGATGTTTTCATATGGCCAAGGAGGTCACATATTTGTCAGGGTAATGAGGTTTTAATATACACAGTGCAACCTCGCTATTATGACATCGTAGGGATCAGAAAAAAATGTTGTTATAGAGGGATGTCGTTGCAGAGGGGTTGTCAATATGTGTATGTCAGGATGGGGTGAAGCCTTATAGTGTGTAATTTTCTATTTTCCCTCAGAAGTTTATCCGGGCTTGGGACCGGCATGTTTTCATTTGCATACATGGCTACATATTTTTTTTTTTCATTCGGGGGTATGGGGGTATTTCATGCACAATGATGGCGCCAATTCTTTTTGAAGAAGTCAGGATTCCTCATTTGTGTTTGTCTAGAGGAGACTATCTCTCACACCTCGTCTTCAGCACGATCAAGTAGGTCAAAAAGGAGAGCGCCATTTTGGTGTTGCTGTGCAAAAAGTCGAAGGGTCAGCAGTGCCATCTTGGCTTCTTTTCCTGTGACTTGTGGTGGCAGCAGTGGCACTTCTTCATCTTCTTGTCATCGGATTCTGGCTGTTTTGCTGGTCGAATGTCCTCGATGATGTCATCCACACGGATTTCCTGTGTTATTCTCCATGTTAACATATTCAGTAGGATCAATGTCAACATCGTCGAGGCGCCCGAGTAATTCAGTCAACTCATTGGTGACAGTGTTGTCAGGCCTACTTGATGAAGATGATGCCGGTACTGTAGTTGTAGCACTCTGTCTCATTGCCACCATCAACCTTGAACCCGGCATGCCGAAAGCAGTTGGATATGATGTAGGATGACACTTGTCCCCAGGCCCAGGGCATAGTGTAGAGGGCATCCAAAACTGATGTGAAACTGGGATGGCTTGGTGGATTCAACGTGGGTGGTGGAAGTGCTAGACGAGACATCAATGTACTGCAGGTAGCGGCGCACAATATTTGTGCGGTAACAGTGCTTGAATGCATTGATCGCAAGGCTGTGTGTGGCTTGTCATGTTGGGTGGCAGGAATTCCAGTCGAATGGCTTTCGGTCTGTGATGTCGGGGTGAGGACAGTTATCTATCACCATTATGATGGAGCGTTCTTGGAGCAAAAATTTCCTGTCCAGTTTCCGTATCCATGATTCAAAGATTTTGCTCGTCATTCATGCCTTGCTGTTGGATGTGTATTTTCTTCACATTCTTGAAGCATTGGGGGTTTGAAGATTTTCCAATGACCAAGTGTGGCAGCTTCTCAGTTCCTGACATGTTGCATGATACGAGGACAATGAGCCGCTCTTTTAGGTTGTTTTCCTCCATGGCAGGCTTGCATGATACGAGGACAATGAGCCGCTCTTTTAGGTTGTTTTCCTCCACGGCAGGCCTCTCCTTTGAAAGCATTCGTTTTGTTGGGCTGGCAACGGAAAAAAAGGCCAGTATCGTCAGCGTTGAATATATCGTTGGGCGAATACTCCGACAGCAACTTTTTGAGGGTGGTTTCCTTCCACTTGTCCACAGTGTCTGTTTCAACAGATGCCGACTCACCACAAAGAACTTTAAAAATGATGCCGTGTCGGCTTTTGAAGCAAGTGAGCCAGCCGTTGCTTGCTTGAAATCCCGTCACACCAAGCTTCTCTGCTATGATCCTGGCTTGCTCCATTATAATGGGTCCAGAAGTCAGTGCGTTGATTGCCCGGGTTGCTTGAACCATGTCAAAACAGCAGCATCAACGTCAGCATTGGTTGGAAGTCGCTGTTATTACCTCTGTGGCTCCAATCCAAGTTGTTCAACCTTCTCCCGGTTCTTGATGATGGGTGACATGCTGTTGTGGGGTATACCGTACTTAGAAGCAATGTCCTTTCTATTGACATCGTGAAGAATTTGAAGCTTCACCTCAATTGTCAAACTTTCCTTTTCAGCTTGCTTGGATTACCGGTGGACGTAGACATCTTGTAAAGTTGTATTGTTATGGAGCTAATATCTTACCTTTTTTTTTTCCCTTTCTTTTTTTCTTTTTTTTACTTCAGATAGGGGAGCGACCTAATATCTTACATCGTAATCGATGAATGATGAATGTAGAGATAATTGATAGGTAAAACAATATTTATACCTAACTGGCTGAGTCAAGTAGACAAAAAACAAGCATTTTCATTGGCTATGGCAAGAAGACAAAAAACAAGAATTTTCATCGGCTGTGGCAAGTAGATGGAAAAAAAAACAAACAACATTTTCATTGGCTGAGGTGTTGTACAAATAATGACTACTCATTGATTTAAAAACTTTGCTTTCTATTAGATAATAGAAACTAGGCTGATTTCATAAGTAGAAGTTACGTCGGACTGGGAATTTCAATGTCGCTATTTCGGGGTTTTGCCAAATTGTACGTCGCGGAGAGTTTTTTTTTTACTAATGATATATAGTAAAAAAAATCAGGACCAGAGTACTATGTTGCTTTTAAGGGAATGTCGTTATAATGGTTGTCGTAATAGCGTGGTTGCACTGTATAATATGCTTAGTCAAGGAAAAGGATAGCACTTTTGTTAGGAGTTTAATTATAGTTTAGACAAAGAGTGTTTGGCATATTTTCAGGTTCTTGAAAAAGGTTCTATTAACAACTTTTTCTAGAATCCCAATTTATACTTTATGATGAAAATAAACAAGAAATAGCATAGGTACAATGCCGAGGTGAGTCAACACCATAGAAAGAAAGGAAAAGTAACAGGAAGTTGTCAGAGGATGGAATCGAACCAAGGACCTCAGTGTTGTGATATTCTATTTGATATCATCTATATGCCAGTTCCTCTATTCTTTATATGCTAATGTATATTTTGAGTTTATGTATTTGAGATATTCTATGAGGATTGAAGTTGAGAAAAAAATGCTTTCTTTAAATAGTTTTTGGTTTGAATGAACAATTGCTCAGCAAAGAATGACAATGCGGGAATGTTCTGAGTTCATGAACCACAGTTTTGGCACTCAATATTTCAACTAAGAAAAACAAGTTAGTTTGAAGTGTTTCTTTTACTGTGAAATTTCTTTATTCCATGTTCATGCATTGTGAATTAAATATTAGGATCATCAAGTCACCTGATTTGCTCTCACTTTATCTTACAGACACATTAACAACAATGACACTCAGTCTTCCTGAGTCAGCCAATAAATTTGAAAAAGAAGTACTGCAAAGTTGGCTTTATCAGCATTATAGAGTGTATATTTTTCTCTGTGTTAGAAAAAAATTACACCTATTTAATCAATCCACACCCCCTCCACCCTCCTCCTCCCCCCCCCCCCCCCATTCCCCTTTTGCTCAATCCCGAATCCAATATATTTTTCATTCAGTCAGTACTTTAGTGCCATGAGCACAGTGTGCCTGATAGGGATCAGCTTCCTCCTGGCGCTGAGCTACCTGTCTTCCTTTCGCACCTCCGACACAGCCACACCAATGGCTGCCCAAGGGAGGACAGCTCCTCCACCACCTGCCAACGGTAGACGGAACCACCCTCACTCGGACTAAGACTTTGTGTCATAGATAAACCAGCTCTTATTATGTATTATGATGTATCCTGTCTCTGAGGTGAAAGACCAAATTCGGCCTCATCATGCTAAAAAATCTGAAGTCTGGCTTTTTGTTTAGGGTTTTTTTTTTTGTTTTGTTTTTTTTGGTGTTCATATTGAGTTTTAGATTACGTGAGAAATGTGACTATCCATCGTACATATATTTATATTTTATTTATTTCTCAAACTTGCTTAAACAGCAGTTATATAGTTGGGGAAAAAACTCTTTTCAATTATATACAAATGTTTTAAGATATTAATTATCATTTATCATGACAAAAGGGTATCGTTGATGGAGGAAATCTGTTAGCTCAGGGATGGAACCTGTTCTGGTTTTTCCGGAAGCTCATTTTTTTTGTTTTTTTTCTCAGCCCAAAGAGTTTAAGAAAAAAAATCAGAAGAAAAATCCTGAAAAAAGTGTGCCAAGACGGTTTCTATTACTTCAAATTTTGGTGATCCGGTTTATTGTAGCTTTTGCATTACTGGAGACTGCATGAGGGGCATTAGAAGGGGGAATTGCGAATGTGCTTGGTCAACTTATTATCGTTTGATCATCGCTATGAAATCAGTTGAATTTGATAATCGGGATCATCAATAAATGCATATGAGTATGAGTGCTGATCAGTCTGACCTGCGATGTTGTTGAATGGATTCGGTTTGTTGACCTCAGCTGGTCGAAATGTAATTTAGACCCCGTGCCTCTTGTATCGCTTCCACTGCCAAGAATGCCCCATTTCTTTGGAAATGCTGAACAAAAGAAACATCAAATTTGTTACGAAGTAACTCTTTTGAATTGAACTTTGATCTGGAGGGCAGGAGGGGTGGGGGTGGGATCTGCCACATATGCATTCATGGTGCAGTGTCTTTTGGTGACTGGTTCCATCCTTGGAGATTGCATCAGCCAGCTTATACAGCCATTTCCAAAAGTATCTGAACACATAGTTTTTAATGGTTTTGCAATTAAAATAGAAAAAAATAAAATAATGAATTATACATTTTTTGAAAATTTCACCTTTGCTGAACATTGTAGTGCCAGACATGATACAGTTCGGTTTGAATGCATAACTACAAACTGCATTCAACGAATTCAAGTCAAAATTGAACATTGCTATATTTATATATGATAAAGAGGGAAAAACAAAGAATTGTAACACATGAACTTGATTAAATTGAATTAATTGTGTACATAAACTCAGGATCATCTCCTTTGAATAGTTTGTATGACTCCACATTCCCCTGACACTGTGGTTATGGCTCCGTTGCTTTGAACTAATTAAATAAAGGATACAAATTCAACATTCATTGCATTCCAAGAGTCAGTTAAAATAATTCGATTTCAAATTGCCATTAGAATTACATGCTATTTTCCTCTTTCTTTTTTCAGCCTTCCTGAAATTCCAGAGACTTACAATCTGATTTAGATCCAGGGAGACCGCAATTCATTGTACAGTTAATTCCAAATTCAGCTTTTCTGTCTCCTTAGGAAAGAATAAAAGTTGGTGCGAGTCCCTGGTGGGCTCTTCTACTTCTGTTACTTTTCTTTTACACTGAAGCTATCGTCTTACTTTTTCCCCTTTTCTGTGATCTCCTGTTTTTGTTGTTTTGTTTGCAACTCAATGGTCATCCCTTATTTCATGCTTTTTGGTACATGACTGCAGGGTCACAAGTTAAAGGTACTGAGTACTTTTGTATTCAAAGGGGGGTTTAAAGATCTTGGATCTTGCTGTACCATAGTGCTATTATATGTGATGACCATTGCTTATTTTTGTAAGGAGGGATGATATTTTTTGTCATTGTAAATCATCTCTCGGTGGTGTCGATATGTGTTTCAAGAGATGATATTTATTTTTTAATTTTCCCTCTTTTGACTAATTCTTTCATCTTACTTTCCCCTGGGCTCCTTTATGACCCTTGTGTGTTGTGGGGCCCTAAAACTTTCAATAAACAAAGATAAAAGAATAAAAAGAGTTTTCAGTAACTCTAATTCAAAAGTGTTCAGATACTTTTGGAAATGCCTGTATAAGCACTCGTGTTATCTATATATTTGGATGTAGTGATTTTAATAGAGGACCCACTAATATGACATTTATACTGCCACATTCAATACTGGCTTTGATGATACAAGACAAGGAACAGTAGACCATTGATAGGAGTATGACTACCATATCAGTAAAGTCGTTTTTTGTTGTGAATTCCAAGACCACCCCCCCCTCCCTTCCCCTGGATTGAATAAAATCAGGGCTTCAAAAATCTCAAAATCTCGCCTTTCAAGCAATCACTTGTTTCTCTTGCTGTTGCTGTCTATGAGGCAACCTCCTCTTAGTTTCTTTGTTTTGTTTTGAACTAATAAACTGGTCATGAGACAATGCCAAATGCTTGTTGAATATTCAACCATACAACCTGCATTTATTATTGACTTATTGGCGGGTATGCCCTCTGACATGTTGAGCAGCAACAAATGACCTCCACGAGTCTCAAGGTGTTTGGTTAGCCTGGAAGTGGGCACTTTTACTTCTGTTTTATTTCTTAAGCACTGAAGCTATTATCTCAATTCCACCCCACCCCCCTCCTTTTTCTTTTGATGTCCTATTTTTGTTGCTTTGGTTGGTTATCAGTGGTCATCCACTTTTGCATGCCTTTTGGTACATAATTCCAGGGTCACAAGTTCAACGGACTGAGCACTTTAGTGCACAAAAAGTGATTTAAAGATCCTGGTTCTTCCTGGACCATAATTCAATTATGGGTGTGTTAGCTATGCTTATTTTTGTAAGGAGAGATGATATTTTTCGTCATTGTAAATCATCTCTCTGTAGTGTGGATATGTGTTTTGAGAGATGATCTTTATTTTTTAATGCAAATATAATCTCTCTACTGTTTGTGGTTTGATCTATTCCCTCTTTGAACTATTTCTATCATCTTACTTTCCTCTGGGCTCCTCTATGGTTTTTGTGTGTTGAAGGGCCCAAAAACCAGCAATAAACAACCAAAACAGCCTTTGGACAGTGCCCCATGAATGTCCCATACTGTACATACAGCTTACTCTCCGCCGTCCCCCTCCGATGTGCCTTTTGGCCATTCTCATCTTCTTTTTCCTTCAGGGGTCCAGTGCAGGGTGGTCTTGATCATGTCATCTGATGAATTTGTCATCCACGTTTTTAAATCTTCTTCTCTACCTTGTACTTTACTATAATGGCGCAACTGGACATTTTTTATTGCACAGAATTGCATTTTCCTGGTTACCTTCCAGTGGCTCTGAATCAGATAATAATATATAGAAAAACACTTATAAACTGCAGCTTAGGACAGGGACATTCCAAATTTGTTCTTTCTTTCAGTCAGAATTCTAGCCTGCACTCTCTCACCAGAATAGGGTATACAATTTTGACTCCAAAATCTGATCTTTCTATCCATCAGATCTTTACAAACAAGTTCTTTATATTATAAGCCTATGCTCCACTTAAATTGTAGATATTATTAGACCTATCTTATCTTGAAGGTGGTGTTGTATCACTGTTGATGCTCTGCTTGTTCATTTTAAGACATTTGATTCTCTTTTGCCTCAAGACCTGATGAATTGTCACTTTGTCACATTGTACATCCGTTATTCCTGTGATTGTTTCATTGATGGCAAAATGCTTCGAAAAGAATGGAGGCAAGCAAGGCACTATTCCTTCTATATCTTTCTAAGCAGATTGTTGTGTTGTTCTCCTTTATTTCACTTTTGATGTTTATTATAATTTATCATCAAAGTTGAAAGTGAAATTTTGCCCAAAGATGTTCTGTCGTAAGAAGCTGCTGTTTTCAATGCCATATTCCACAAAAGGTTATTGTTATGGGTGGTTGGTGGGGAGTTCCTAGTGGGCTCTTCTTCTTCTGTTTCTTTTCTTTTACACTGAAGCTTTCATCTTACTTTTTCCCCTTTTCTTTTGCATCCTAATTTTGTTCTCTTGTTGGATTTCAGTGGTCATCCCTTATTTCATGCTTGTAGGTACATAACTCCAAGGTGACAAGTTACATGTCCTGTGTACTTTAGTACACAAAAGCGGTTGAAAGATCCTGGGTCTACCTGGACTATTATGCTGTTATGAGTGATGGCCATTGTTTATTTTTGTTTGATAGATGATATTTTTAGTTATTGTAAATCATCTCTCTCTATGATATTTATTTTTTAGTGTAAATCATCTCTCTCCTGATTGTTGTTTGTTTTGTTCCCTCTTTGAACTAATTCTATGATCTTACTTTCCTCTGGGCTCCTCTAGTAAAAAGAGAGAACGAGTCAAACTGCAAACAAAAGAGAGATGATTTTGCATGTAGAAGTGGCAAGAGTTCTTTCTGTTCTAAGGCTTTTTCACCCATAAAATGACGACTGATATTTAAGTGATTATTGATGTACCAGGTGACTAATAACAAGAGACCACTCCAAATATGCAATAAATTCATAACAAGTGCACATACTGACAATGAAACTTTACCGATAATTGGACTGCTTAACCGCATTTTATGTATTAAAAACATCAGTTATATTGGGTGGCAGGGTGCAGAGTTATAGCAAAAGATGACGCTCAAAATTTGTGATAACATTTTGAAATTTCTTGCAATGAATAGCTCTGATGCAAGAACAATTCTTTCAGACAGGTTTTCCTGATGATGAGATGTTCAGAAAAACTTTTCAAACAAAAAGAATTTTCACTTTCATCAGAACGATTCCTGAGGAGAAATTAGTTCAGTATGCCAAGACCTATTTGGAACCCCGGTGACGCCCAACAAAGGGATGCATTCCAAATCTACAATAAAACCATGACCAAGGCACATTTTGTAATGAAACTTTACAAAAAGTGAAAACAGCTAACCACATGTCATGTCTTAAAAAAATCAATTATACTGGCAGTTATTCTGAATGTCATCCCTGCGAAAAATGATGTTGAAAATAATATTACATAATATATATTATGTAATTGATTGTGAACAATTTCTCCCTTGGAATCGTCCTTATGCCAGTGATAATTCTTTCAGTTTTGAAATACTTTGAAGAGTACTTCCGGCCCCTGGCCTTTTACACCCAGTTGTTTCATAGCTGGGTTGTAAAGCCAAAGGGGTAACATAAAAACTTCATTGATGTCTCAGCAAGAACAAAACTCCCTATTCTCTATGATGACCCAGCTTCCAGCAGCCTCTAATTTTGTTTCATAGTTTTGTTCATGAATGAACCAATGAAAACAGTTACCTCGCCACTGTCCTTAGTGGGTGTACTTCTGTTTCTTATTTTTTAGTGAGAGCTATCATCTTGCTTTCAGGAGTGCTCTCTTTCACAAACACATAGGCACTGCTATTTCTATGTTCTGTAAGATAGTCTTAGCTCTGCCTGTTGTGCCTTTGTTTGTGGGAGATGATTTTTTTCCCATGTAAATCATCTCTCTGCCACTCATCTGTGAGAGATGATATTTTTCCCCCCTGTAAATCATCTATCTGTGAAAATGTCTCTGATAGGGTCAAGATTTATCTGCTCTTTTAACTAATCATCTTACTTTGCTATTGGGCACCTCTATGACCCTAGTGTGTTGTGCCCTGAAACTACCAAAAACAAACAACCAAGAGTCCTTTCACACATCTCATCATCAGGGAACCGCTCCTGGCGCAAATGAAACAAGCATTTCTTGCATGAGAGCGATTCATTGCAAGAACTTTTAGAATGTGGTCACATATTTTGAACGTCAATTTTCAGCATACTCTGCAAAAAAGAACATTTAGAATAACTGGCATAACTCTACACTCTGCCAGCAAAAATAACTCATTTTTTAACATGCTTAATGCGTAAGTTGGTCCCACTTTTTGTAAAGTTTCATTGTTATACTACGTGCATTGGTGACCATTTTATTGCAGATTTGGAGTCGTGTCTTTGTCATGGGTCACCTGGTGGCTCTGTGTGTACCCACTCTGTGAAAGGAATCAATCCAGGTGTATGCCTAATTCACACCATTGTTTCTTGTATCCAGCTCATACTGTTTGTTTGTTTTTTCCTCTTTTTTACCCATGCCGGAAAGGATACAAAGTTTCTCTATAAGAATTAATCCTTCATTACATAGATGAGAGTTCATAAAATAAATCCGTTTTATCGTACTTATTACTTTTCCTGTCTAATTGTGCCGTCAAATTTATTTATTGCGTTTTTAAATGGTTTAATATTACCATCTTATTTACTGTGGGCCAGTGGACAAAACCCTCCCGCCCCCTCTCCCTCCCTGGGGAATTTATGAGACCCATTTTTCCAGTAAGTTGGATGCCTTGAGAGAGTTGGATTCCACGTTTGCCCATTTTTAAGTGTTGCCATCACTGAGTTATGGCCCCTTGAAGGTCATAAGGTGCATTTTCACAAAAAACAGTATTTGGGCTTAAATGCTCAACATTATACAGACAATCATATAATAACCACCCACTTAGTGAAAACATAATATTTAAGCTAAGAAATGAAAGAAACCGGAAACAATTTCTTGAAACATATATTAAAAAATAAACTTTCAAAGGCGATTTCTCAGTAATTTTATCCCACCTATAGAATTAAACCATATTGTTTTGTGGGTAAAGCTCCCTTCAATAGGGAGCGTTTTCCACTTTAATTTTATAAAAGTACATGATATGAGGAAAAAAATGCGCAAAAACATTCACACATTGAGGAGTTATCAATGGCCCCTTGAAGGTTGTTAGGTGCATTTTCACAAAATACACTATTTGTGCTTAAAATGTCTAATATTTCATGGACAGTCATATATCAATAGCTCAGGCTGTCAAAAAGTAAAATTAATGCTTAAAAGTTTTAAAAATTGCAAAAAAATAATAGGAATATATAGTGAAAAACAAACTTTCAAAGGCAATTTCTCTTTAATTAGGAATAGAGCTGGGCATGTGGGGTAAACACTTCCCCACTCCAGTGGAAAATTTATGAGACCTATTTTTTTGTCTTGTTGAAGACTTCAGATGTCAACCAAGACTTAAATTTAATTTTTTTCCACCAGAGTTATCCCCTATTGGCGGACATTTTGTTTTCATGCTAAAACACATGCTTGTTATTCCTGTGTATGCTGATAGTTTTTCTATTCGCTTGGTTACCAAAACAAATACAGTTAATCCAACTTTTTGTTGTTCAAGACAGTAATTCTGATTATCTTTATCATTGTAATACGATTGCCTAATATTATGGTTGTCATAACTGAGTTATTGCCCTTGAAAGGTCGTTCAGTGCAAAAGTCGAAACAACTTTAAAAGATCCCAAAAAAGCATGTAAAAAGGATGCTAGGATTACAGAAAATATCTTAATAGAGAAAAGGTATCATTCTATGTTTGCAAATGTAGATAAAAGCCAAACTTGCATGCATTTTGAAGATAATGTATCGACTGTCATTTGTCATCTTAAAAGTAGAGATAACTCTGTACATGAATAAGCGTCAATATAACGACTATAAATTACTTTATGTCAGCCGTGGCATCATAATGTCAATGTTGTCTTTGAACAAAAGAATGGAAATAAAGAAAAAAGGCGAAATTACTTTTGTTATACTATAGCAAAATATACTTCAGCATTTGGAGAACTAAGTCTTAAGGCTAGACAGTCTATAAAAAGTTCAATTTTATTTCATTGGGAATTGCCCAAGTCACTGTCTATGTCTTCCTCTGACTCTGACAACCACTCAATGTCATTTCTTGTTGTATACTGGGTTGTTTTCATCTGAAAGAATACCCATAATTTCATTGTGAATCTATATCAAGATCGCCTGTTATTTCTAGTTTGCCACATTCGGTATGCTTCCAACCATTGCTTTCAAGTGTGATGGAAAGGAACTGATTCTAGGGGAAGCTGGAGTCTCTTGGCCTGAGATTCTTTAGGCATCTTGGAATTGGGTTTTTGGTCTAAAGCTTTTCAAAGCAATTTATAATATTTTCATCTTTGCATATGATTGCTAAAGGTCTTATTGTTCCTTCTTTTAAAAAAGTACATTGTCTGTCTGCATGCTTGCATCAACTTGTTTTGGGTTGTTGCAGGTTCCTACATCAAATTAAATGCCAATCATGACCATGTGTGTGATAAACTACTGTGAAGAGCTTGGAACTAAGAAAACAATTAATCTCTTGATGAGATGTAGATTTTTCTTTGCCATTATGTTTGGACTGCCATCTTCAGCAAAAGAGAATATTTGTCTATATTATATAGGAAAAAGAACCTCAGAAAAACCTGATTTACCCCAGGTAACAATAAGTTCTTGATGCAGTGTAACATGATGGTACTTTATCAATTGCCTCCATGAAAAATATCCATGCTAAATCATAGAAAAACACAAATTTTCAATTTTCATATCACGTCCATCCAAAGCACATCTTCAGAAACATTGGTTGGAAGCACTGAAAGTGGCAAACTAGATGTGAACTGGTAGTAGTGATATATTCCCTATGAAATCATGGGTAATCATTTCAGAGGAGGACATCAAAGTAAAAGACAGTGCTGAGGTTAGTGTAGGCGTGTGGCTTCGTATAGTTGTACTTCCCAGGTTCATAGTTAGTTGTACCCCACGCTTGGCCGAACTCGCC
>JBCIKM010091036.1:0-14602 GCA_039654465.1 Melibe viridis | reverse complement strand
AGATATACACAACTAGTGTGTCAAACTGTAAGAAAACAAACCTGTCTCTGTGCGTTACAGGACTAGATATACACAACTAGTGTGTCAAACTGTAAGAAAACAAACCTGTCTCTGTGCGTTACAGTACAGGGCCTGAGAGACAACCAGTGGGCCAAGCTAACTAATTTCAGGGGATGGACAAAAATAATAACTGATGACAACTGGATACAATCCCCTCCCAAAATGGTTGAAGGAAGCATCTTGAGTTTCAAGAATGTATGCATTCATTTCACAACACAGTGAATAAATAAGTTCACGGGGCTGGCCTGATAAACCGAAGAGTGGCAATAAAGGTTAAGCGATTAGTTTAGATTGTATCAATTGATATTCACACAGACAGGAAATATAAAAAAGAATTAAATTAAGTAGAAATACTTTCTAAAAAATCAGGTTAAAATTTACTATTTTCTTCCAAGCAAGCTCACTTTACAAAATTTACATGTGAAAACCTATGTACAATGGAGGGTAGAACAAACCTTCGTCCTCATCGACGCCACTGGCATGCTGGTTGTTTCCCTTGCCTGGCAAATTTCCACCATTTTCTGCTGGAGTCTTCTTTTTGTTCACTGAATCAATAGAAATATGAGATCTGTTACTGCTACCGCTGCAAAAGATTCCTGCGAGCCTGAATATCACCAGTACATGAACAGGACGAGATCCTAAAACTAAGGATTATATTGAGTTGCAGGTGTAGTCGGGGAGATTTACGTTTTGACCTAGACAAAATTGGTACACAAATGCTCTAAACGGGAAATGGTAGATGAACCATTCAAGAACATCATACAAAAAATCGACAAAAATCGGCCGTGCCAATTTTATGATATGGCGGTTTTTGTTTGTCAGACATAAACTTCTATATGATATCACTAAAGGGGAGATAACAATGAAAATTGTAGTAACACGCCTTTCTTTCATTTTCATGCGTATTTTGTCTGCACAATGCACAAACGATAAAAAATCATTCAATAAAATGATAGAAAGAGATGAATGCCAGAAAATCATTATTTAATATCTAATCTATATATCACAAGACACAAATTTTCGACATTCTAAATCGAATATTTACTGAAAACCTAGTCGGAGGTTTTGGAGACGCAACGAGAATAAAGTTGAGCTCATTTACAAAAGATACCTTTTAAAAGCTAAAATTTTTAATGTGTTTTTCATGGTTGGATTATTTTGTTATAATATGATACGTATTTGATGGTCTGATAACGGTGAAAAGTAAAGACAGGTAGTAAAAACCAAGTGATCAGTAGCTTGCATGTTCACCTGGGGGCCAATTAAATATTTGCAATATTCGGCTGGTGAAACTTGCTGGTGACTTCTGTTTCGTCATCTATTCAAGTTCAAACTGTTGGGTGATGACACATGATTCTGCGCAGTTTGGGCAGGCATAAGATCAGGGCAGTCCGTGCTTTCTACAGCTACACCTGGCAGTTGCACAATTGCCCTTACATGTACAGCGAATAGACTTCAACAAAACTTTTGGATCAGGGAGTGGATCTGCATGATTGAGAGTTTTCTGTTTCTTCTGTCCTTTAATAATTTGTTGTAATTTCAATTGGCAAGAAATATTGCAGTATTATAGCATCATATTATTATCCTTGTCCTTTTTTTTTGGTTAGAGTTGGCATTTGTTTTTGTTTTTTTTGGTTTTTTTTAATTTTTCATAGCATGAAACAAAAGTGTAAGTTATAACAGCTTTCGAAAAAAGAAACAGCCTTGTGATAAAAAAAAAAGTTACAAAGGAAAGTAAAGGGTCACAGTCTCGAACAATAACAAAATGAATGTTAAGGCACAAAGGAAGACACTCCCTGCTTGCAACAGACAGGCGACCCGGTGGAGGGTTTTTTTGTATTTTTTTTTTTTTTTGGGCTTTTTTTTTTTTACCATACCCGCTCGATGGTTGAGGTAGAAAAGTATGGAGCACTATTCTGTTCCGAAATGCTGAAGTTTGTCAAAATTTTCATCTTTAAACTTATTTTTCTCAAAATTGGCATGGTAGAATTTTGTCGATTTTTGATGTTGTTCAGTAGAATATGCTCTATCACAATATGTTAAAAACATTTGTGTACCAATTATGTCTAGGTGCCACCTTTTTTTTACGCTAAATCTCCTCGACTAGTGTTTGATATCAAATATTATCCAGGAGTGACTGAAGGCCAAAAGATGGGAACTGGGATATAAATTGAGTGAGACAAAAAACAAAACAAAACAAACAAAATGGCACACAGAACTTCAAAGATTTTAAAATCTGTTATGGTTATTTCTGTTCAATTAAAATCCACTAAAATTAGATTTTTAAAATTTTTGGCACGTTTTGGCAAATTGCCGATTTTCATGTATGGTTTTCTTTGAATTTCTTTTGCATGTTTCATGCCTTACAAATTGCTTATGAATGAATTTAATGTCCTCTTTTTTTTTTGTTTTTGTTTGATTCCTCATTCATTTTGTCACAGAGTTATTCAAACAAAAGTTGTGCACTTTGTTTTTTTTAATTTTTTGTTCTACCCTGTATTCAGTCCAGTTTGCATGCTACGCACCAGTGTTTTAGAAAGAGATCCTTGTCATTTTGAAGATAAGACCTACATACAATGTCAGTCTTATGTGAAGGTTGGTCTGCTGGTCTGCTCTATGTACTACACACCAACCCCCCCACATCACTGTAAGCTGGCACAGTGCTACTGGTCCCAGCAACGTCGACCTTCATAGCATGGATTGATAATTATAGGAATGGTGACGTGTCATGTTGTCAAATTAGGTCAGACTTGCATCCTGTAGGGCAATGCAACCACCTCTGCTGCCGTCATTTTGTCCTTAACTATCCAGTGCAGCACTGTGGCATTGACACCAAAGTTGTCCCAATTCTATTTTGGGACAAACCCTAGAGAAGAATTTTTAACATTCCTTTGGGACAAGCCGTCATCATCATCACCCAGCATAGCATTGAGAGGTCATCGCTCCCCAAACCATTAAGCAAAAGCCATTCCTGTCTGCTGCCAGCCTTCCAATGTCTTTGACTGGCTCACCTGTCCATCCCTGTCTGCTGCCAGCCTTCCAATGTCTGTGATTGGCTCACCTGTCCATCCCTGTCTGCTGCCAGCCTTCCAATGTCTTTGACTGGCTCACCTGTCCATCCCTGTCTACTGCCAGCCTTCTAATGACTGTGACTGGCTCACCTGTCCATCCCTGTCTGCTGCCAGTCTTCCAATATCTGTGACTGGCTCACCTGTCCATCCCTGTCTGCTGCCAGCCTTCCAATGTCTGTGACTGGCTCACCTGTCCATCCCTGTCTGCTGCCAGCCTTTCAATGTCTGTGACTGGCTCACCTGTCCTTCCCTGTCTGCTGCCAGTCTTCCAATGTCTTTGACTGGCTCACCTGTCCATCCATGTCTGGCGCCAGCCTTCCAATGTCTGTGACTGGCTAACCTGTCCATCCCTGTCTGCTGCCAGCCTTTCAATGTCTGTGACTGGCTCACCTGTCCGTTCCTTTATGTTGTCATTCCATTTTCGTGCATAACTCCCCCTTCCTCTCTTTTGTCTATCCAGGCTTCCAATGCATCTGTTTCATACAGTGGTGGTGTCTTTTAATTTGTCCAAAAACTGCAAATTTTTCATTTGATGTGACTTAAGAGCCACTTCTCTGTAATACAGCCGCATTCAAAAGTCCTTTCAGGGTTTGGACTTAAAAATTGTGAAAAGATGAATAAGATGAAAACAAAAAGTTTCTGTATACAAAAAATAACCCTGATTTACCATGAAAATCAACATGACATCATTGAATACCTAGACCACAACGACAATGAGGCCCTTCTTATCGACCTTAGTGCGAGATTCAACACTGTGGATCACTCAAGTCTGCTTGATAGACTGCAAAGATTGTTTGAGATCACAAGTACGGCCCTCGAGTGGTTCTATAACTACCTGCAAAGTTGAACTCAGCGAGTCGTAGCTGGTGACCATCTGTCGGATCCCACTGCTCTTGATTTTGGAGTACTCAAAGGGTCTGTTCCTGGCCCTTACTTGTTAACATTATACACAACCTCACTGAGTGTCGTTATAAACTCTTGCACTGTTGATCATAATCTTTATGCTGATGACTCACAGCTCTACCTCCCAATGTCAGCCATGGAATGTGATTCAACGTGCCTAATCCTAAAGGCATGTACTCCTGGCTCCATCATGGATGCCTAATCCTCAAGGCATTTACTCCTGACTCCATCATGGATGCCTAGTCCTCAAGGCATTTACTCCTGACTCCATCATGGATGCCTAATCCTCAAAGCATTTACTCCTGACTCCATCATGGATGCCTAATCCTCAAGGCATTTACTCCTGACTCCATCATGGATGCCTAGTCCTCAAGGCATTTACTCCTGACTCCATCATGGATGCCTAATCCTCAAAGCATTTACTCCTGACTCCATCATGGATGCCTAATCCTCAAGGCATTTACTCCTGACTCCATCATGGATGCCTAGTCCTCAAGGCCTTTACTGCTGGCTCAATCATTGATGCCTAATCCTCAAGGTGCTCAGTAATTTTGGACATGCAGATTTATTCATTCACCGCAGTAAAACCAATGTGTAGCAAGCTGTACAGATTATGATGAAATACCTACACAGACTATGGCTTACCAGGGGAGATAACCTTGTTGCCCATGATAGGGAAACTTGTGGTAAGAAAGCTGTGTACAGGTCTCAGTGGAGATGACTCAGTTTCAAGGGTTTCCAAAAACAGGACAGCAATCTGGGATGCAAAAAAAAGATATTTACAAATATATGCAAAAAGGAATCAGTTGCCTTTTACACATCTTTGGTAAGATTAACATAAAATGTCATCCAATGCAGTGTCATTTATCATTGTAACAGCTATTTAAAAAGAAGCCATGTAAATTTATGGTTCTTTTATAAATTCAAGTGTCAATTCAAAGATTAGAATTAAAAACTCCAGTTTGAGCTCTCAAATCTATAATAAATTTTCTTTCTGTCCGTCTGTCTGTCTGTGTAGTACCTAACTCCTCCACCCAGAGAAACCTGATTTTGACAAATATGATGTCGAATCAAATCTCTCACTCTAAGGAATGTCTATGGGGAATCGGTGGAGCAAGAGGCAGACAGCACTGTTTTTGGTGACTGAAGAAAAAAGCAAGTCGGCGGGAGCAAGTAGTTGGTAGTGGATCAATTGCCAGTTATCTGGGGAAGTGATTATTAAATTTATTTGCTGGCATTAAGCTGCAACGGGTACTTCTTGTGATAACAATAATAATAATGATAATAAGCTTAAAGATAATAAGAATAGGGCCAAACAATGATAATGATATAATAATAATCTTGTTGAAATTATCCTAATGTCACATAACCCATTGGTTGAAATAAAAAAGGGCTCCCCAACTAGACCATAAAATGATCTGTAAGAATGCCAGTAGTGGTTTGTTTTTTTTTTTCAAAGGTGTGCATGAAAGAAAAATCAAAAGCTGAAAATTAGTGTTTAATTTTCACTCTCAAAATTAAATTGTTGAAAACATAGAGAATCTACTTTACAATGTGGTTTCATTCAGGATTGAGTCAACTACGTTTATTTAAGGAAAACTGATACAGGCATACACACAACCTGTCAATAGACAAAACACTACATATTAACGCTGTGACAAAATGCTACACATTGTCTAAGGCAGCACAGTGCTCCTATTCTTAACGGACATGTTTATTGCCGGGACCAGGGTTGGTTTTATTTGTTTTTGTTTAGTGTGTATGGGTGTGTTGTGTCTGTGCGTGTTTGAGATGAAAAGTTTTACAGCCTCTCCAGTAGAAGTAATAATAACAATAATTATATTTTAATAATTGTAATGTCACATGACCAGTTTCCTTGAAAACTCCCACAGTAGACCAAAAAACAATGTGAAAGAATGATAATATTGTGCTTTTCTTTTTAACCCAAAGGTTTGCATGTAACAAATACCCAGAGCTGAAAATGGCTTTTCAATGTAGCCAAGCATCTCTTAAAGATAAAGATAAAGTATTGTCCAAATCAAAAGGTCTGCGCAGCATAGTGGTTGCCATGCCCCTTAGCGAAAGGGTGACACAGGTTTGAGCCTCGGTATGGGTAATTTTTGTTTTGTTTTTTTCTTATTGTGCTTTTTATGAGCATATTTTTGTTTTCATTTTGTTTAATTGTTTTATTTGTTTTTGAGCATGTGTGAGTGTGTTCTGAGTTTCAGATAACATGTTCAATCAAAGCTAATTTCAGGCCTTTTGTAGAACGTAGTATTCATAGTAGTAGTAGTAATAATAATAATAATAATAATAATAGTTATATTAGTAATAGTGATAGTTATGATAATAATAATAACAATAATAATAATCATGATAATAATAATAATAATAATCTATTATAACGATCATTACATCACATACAAAATCCTAAAGGTGTATCTAAAACTAAAACAAAAATAATAAGCTTAAAATCACTGTTTAATTTTAGTTCTTAAAATTTGATGAGGCAAACAAGCAAATCTGAAAAGCTCTGTCCTAGGTAAGCTTCCGGTGCCCCCCCCCCACCCCCTGTATCTGTGTTAAGAAGGGGCGGGGGGAGAGGGAGTGAATGGATTTTGTACAACCAATAAAGCCAACCACTTGTAGAGCAGGACCTTAGCTGGTAACTAAAAATAATACTAATGATAAAAATATAATAATAATGATAAATAATGAAAATAGTTTTTTTATTATAATGGAGCTAAGAACAAGGGTCTGTGAAACATCAAAGGCTCCATCACTAGACCAGACCTTAAAACTATCTAAAAGGATGAAACTTTTTTTTTTTTAATCCCAAAGACGTACCAAAAACAAAAATGAAAAACCTTAAATAGCCGTTTATTTTGGCTTTTAAAATTTAATTACATAAACAAGCAAATACCACTTGTCCCGAAATAGATGAAACTTCATTAAACCTTAATAATGTTTTTAATTGACTACCAATCAGCATCAAAATTGAGCAAAAATGAGATCAAACCTGGCATTTCAAATTTTGTGAGTTTATACTTGTTTTGAAATACCGCTTTCATGTCATCAACATTGTCATGAACAGATGCACTGATGGCATTCGCCATTTAGATATACAGTATGTGTGTGTGTGTTTTCTGTTATTAAATTATAAAGAATTTGTATCGCTCAAAAACTAAGCGACATAAATGTTTTTATTTTTCTGCAAAAAGTCAGAAAATTATCCACATTTTTGTTGTCAAGAGATCAAGTAATAATTGCAATGAACCTTTTGCTTACAGTGGCGTTGCTTGTGTTATATACTGTTTTTGTCACAGGCAGATTTTTTATGCTTAATGTGAAAGAAAAAAGAACAAAAGAATGAGTTCACCAAGAACGTCTAAACCTTGAAAAATTCAAGTAGTACCTTGAGTACATCACACTCAGATCAAGGTATTAAACACTTCTCTGTATGGCCCATTGCAACTTAATTTGTACTTGATCAGTCTTACACACACGTCGACAGTAATACTCAGTCTCACTGGGTCCGTCCATGTAACTGAAGAAGAAGAAGCAATCACCTCATGTAAAACTTAATTACTCTAAAGATAAGGTGGTTAAGAAAATTGAACTTGAATACTTTCTAAATACTGATTTTTGGCTAAAAATATCAGTTTTCAGATTTTTAGCTAATGATAGAATTAGTTCAAAGAGTGAACTGATCAAACCACAAACAGAAGAGAGATGATTAACATAAAAAAAATATCATCTCTCTAACTATATTTTAACACTTCAGAGAGATGAGTTGAATACAATCTCTCCTGACAAAAAAACAGTGACCTGCACTAATGACAGTATAATGGTTCAGGGAGACCCAGGATCTTTAAACCCCCTTATTGTACAAAAGTACTCAGTACTTTTTTTGTGACCCTGCAGTTATGTACCAAAAGGCATGAAATAAGGAAGTACCACTGAGCTGCAAACAACACAACAAAAACAGGACACAGAAAAGGGGAAAAAGTAAGATAATAGATTCAGTGTTAAAGATAAGAAACAGAAGTGAAGTAGAAGTACCCACCAGGGACACCAACCAACCATCTGTAATCCATTAATGGAAGGCCGTTTCCAAGCACTTCGACTGCCTACCTACCACATATGACTTAAGAGACTGATCGGGGACCGTTATTCCCAGTCTCTCGTCACACCTGAATCCTGCGTGTGTCCACCCTGTCTTTGTAGGACTGAGCGAAGTGAAGTTGTGAATTATTTCATAACCGCCCTCAAGCCTCGTCACCTCGCAGTTTAGGATTAGGTGATTGGTAGTCTGGACTTCCTTTTGGCAGTGTGGAAAGAGAGGCGTCTCTGTCTTTGACATTCAGAATAATAAATCGGACGTATGTGTTGGACAACTGCGTAGTCTATTTGCCATAGCCCAGAGCTTCCTTACACCTTCGTCAAAGCCTGGGAGTTTTGTTCCCACTCATTCGTGTACAAGTTCTCCTCCTCTCAGCATCCCCTTTTGCCATTCTGTTTGCAATTTGGCTAAAGGGTTGTATTCGATTTCTGGCAACTAGGGTAGGTTGGCGCCCTTCGAACTGTCTCACGAAGGTTTCCTGATTCCCGGGTGCCGTCAAGGATTTCTTTCCATTACGGGGAGCCATTCCTTTGGGTTTGGTAATCAGTGATGCGGTGTCAGTTAAAAAATCTACCGACTCCAACTCCGACTCTGACTCCGGGGCTGAAATTTTACTGACTCCCGACTCCGGGGTTCAACATTTTACTGACTCCGAATCCAGGTTTGCAACAAATATTATCCTTGAGCAATCGACAGCTGTGTATAGCTATACTTCTTAGAGGAATGGAATCTGTTCCGGTTTTTATGAAACCTTCATTTTTTTTTCTCATCTCAAAAATTCAGAGAAAGCAATCTGGAAAAATAGGGCCCACACAGATTTCTATCACTTCAAATCTTCATGGTCTAGTTTTCTGTGGCTTTATCTTTACTGTATGCAACGTCTGGGTCAGCAGGAGGAGAGTATCGTGAATGTACTTGGTCAACTAATAATTGTTCAATACTCAGTATTAAAGCAGTTCAAGTCAATGATCGTGATTATTGATAAATGCACGAATACCGATCGGTTTGACTTGCAATGTTATTGAACGGATTCAATTTCTGGGTCAACAAGATCTTGTAACTTTATCTCGCTTTGTTAACATCGGTTGATCGAAGTGTTTTCCACACCCCTTTTCTCTCGGCTAGTTAGCACTGCCTAGAACATCCAATTTCTTTGGAACGGCCGAATAAAAAAAAATTGCTTTTTAAACACGGTTCCTACTCAAAAGCCTTATCAAATTTCAAGACATCAGAATTTTTGTCCAGACAAGCATTTTGACAGGAAAAATGCAAACATTACACCTGAGGAATAAATTTACTTGATACATAGAGTCAATATCATCTTTTAATTTGGCAGAGTAATTTAGTAATTTTCAATTGCTGCCTGATCACACCATCAAATTCAGCATTTTAGATTACATGATCTCAAAATGAAGTTGTAATGAGAAGAGTCACAGAGGCCAAGACACAAGCAGAAGTACCAATAAGACTAAATAGTTTTGAAGAAAACATTTTTTTTACAAAATAACCTAAAAAAAAAAACAACCTAAAAAACTAACAAACTTAACTAATAAAAAAGCACATACTTAAATAATGAATACTTACAACTTTAAGATACTTTATCTGCACTCAGCCCCATAGGACAAAGTATTGTTACAAACAATGAGTGTTTTCTATCTTCTTCGCTGTCTTTAAATGTTTTTTTGTTTCATAGTTGTAGAAATAAACAGTTCTATTTTATTGTCAGTTGTATGAGGAAAATAAAACTCAAAGTCAAAGACAAAAAAACTACCAAATGAAAATAAACACGCGCGCACGCAAACACACACACACAGTCACACATACACACACAGACACATAGACACACACACACAATAAAGAAAACCGGATGCCGTGCTTGGCAATTCTGAAAAAAGACGCACTGAATGACTACGACTAATAAAATACTGACGATTCTGAGCGTGTCATGTTGTGATGGAAAGGAATATAAACAAAAAATTGAAGTTTAATATCCACGTTGAGTGTTTACGACGCACTCTGATTTACAAAGAACTTATTATTATTATTTGAGTTGAATTTCCTTAATCAGAACATTTTGTGAGAGAGAAACTGTTTGTGATGAAGCTTTGATCAGTCACGTTTCCCTTCAAAACCATGCTCTGAGACGGTCATAGAGTGTGTACTTAGAGGGTAAATTTATATAGAAAGAAATTTGGGAAACCCATGCTCTTTTCTTAGGAGGCTCATGCGGTTAGGCAGCGACCAGTCTAGTTGTTTCCGCCTTTCAGTTGCTTGCAGCAAAAGGCACAATATTATCATTTATTATGTGCTAAAATCTACAAATAAATACTGGTAGAAACAGCCCAGAATATGCCTAGATGGCTTTTTTTTTTAAAGAGCTATTTTAAAAAATTTTCCGGGGAAAACCATCCAGATGTAAAAATGTAAATGATCAATGATGATATTCACACAAACAGAAAGTTTTGTTTTGTTGTTGTTATCCCTTCATACCGCCTTAGCAGTGTCGGGTCCCAGCTCCTATGGATCCCAAGAAATGAAGACAGGCAGATGATCAGTCCACCGTGCCTAATCTTGCGTGGCATAATGAGCAATACATAAGGGGTATACCTCGATCTTGAGCCAAACAATAGTTGCTGTTGCCTTTGCTGGTATCTGCTCATTGAGAAAGACAAATGAGCCAATTTACCACAAGGTGACAAACAGAAAGTTTATAAACATAAATCTGTGCAAAATTTATGTTTTAAGTGTGAATATGAAATGGAGAAAAAGGTATATTTTATTACCTTTCTGTTCTGTTTCATAAATTTTTACTAATATTTAGCATTGGAGTCGGAGTTGGTCTTTTAAAAAGCGACTACGACTACGACTCCAACCCCCTTCCAATTTTTTACTCAGACTCCAATTCCCTTTCCATTTTCAACTCTGACTCTGGCCAAAAACACCCGACTCTACGACTTGGACTCCAGACTCCGACTCCGTATCACTGTCAGTAATAACATTCCGGATATAAGACGCATCAATTGCCGGAGCTGGGCATCCACCGCGTTGACAGTAGCACACCAACCCCAGACTGGGCATGCGTATTCAGCCGCGCTATAGGCTAGTGCTATCGCACTAGTTCTAATGACTGTCGTGCTGGCACCCTAGGTGGTACCTGCAATTTTCCAGACTAGCGCATTCATTTTTGCCACTTTTTGAGTGAGCATCGCTGTTTGGTTTCTGTATGTGAAGCTTCGGTCCAAGATTACCCCAAGGTATTAAGGAGCTCTGTCGTATGGAACAATTTTTCCACCTGCCAATGCATTTTGGAGATGGAACATCGTCGCAACTGTCTTTTCTAAGTTCATCTTCAGATGCCATCAGTCGAAGTAGTCTTTGAGTCTTTGACTGTCTCTGCCTTTTAAATGTCACACCAGTTTTTCGCCATCCCATATTAGCACTAGGTCATCGGCAAACTGGTATTTGACTGATTCTGTGCTTGGGTACCTATCTCTGCAGTACACCGTTGATTGACCTACGCGGTCTGCTCCTGCTACCGGCCAGCTAAACACGCAACGGCCGCTGGCGCAGGAGCGATGATAGCACCCATAGGGTGCGTTTGCAACGCAGTACCTGAACAAATTTAGATCTATTCCTCTGGTCCATACCGTGTCGAGAGCTTGAGATAGGTCCAACAATATAGAATGGAGGCTGCGGGAAGCTGGATATGGAAATAAAAAAGCGACGGGTATGGAAGCTTCCACATAGAGAAAACAGAGACAAACTACAATGGACGTTTTTGGTGATACCCTTTCTCAACATGGACAGTATATACATAAATATATATAATTTAATATAGAATACAAAACAATAAGAAAGGGACTTGGACGAAAATGACAAAGTAAGGGGGCAACCAACGCTAACAATAACAATACATTCAAATAAAGTGCAGAAATGTGTCATGCGTAGTTGAAAAAGCGTACCACAGATAGAAGATGGCAATGAAAGGAATAAAGAAAATCACATGCCAGCGAACGAATGAGCCACGAAGAAACACGGATGGGAAGGACAGTATGAGGCAAGATCAGAAGGAAATAGGGATTGGAGGGGGGAGAGGAGGGTGGGGGGAGGGGATTGGCAGGATAAAGACAGATGGTGTTAAAATCAAAACCAAGTAAAATCTGCACCGGTGTTCAGACCATGGGGCTGCATAGTGCCAAGGGTCAGGATCAGGCTCTTCTTCGTCTCTATATGCCGCCTTAGTGGTTTGCCACCAGAAGAAGAAGAAGAGGAGGAGGAGGAGGAAGAAAAAGAAGAGTATGTGGCTGTGGGAGAGTGGGAGGCTTTTGGAGACAATTTGATGTGTCGGATTCTAAATAAACAAACAAAAATTGAATCTTTCAACGGTTTACCAGGGGTTGAATTGGCCTTGATGAATGTTATACACACACGCGCGTCGCGCGCGCGCGCCTTTTGCATCAACACAATAAGACTTTTCTCAGTCCTTCTGAGTTGATCGATTTCAAAAGAGAAAAAGACACCAGTCAGAACAATTTTCCAAGAATCAGAATGGACCAGGAAGTTGGGTTGGGCGGGTACCAGTATCCGCCTACCCCGATTTTAAAAATAAGAATCGGGTACCGGGAGAGTAGTCTCGGTTGTGAATAATGGCTCAGCGCTATTCAGTGTCTCAGCGCTATTCACAAACGCGACTGTTGAGACAAGAGCTGGATGTGATCTGTCTTTCCAGTAAAATAAAAATCTGTATGATATTCTCAAAGTCTCAGCAATAGATGGTCCCCATTTAACTTTTGGCTGGAAATCCCCGTCGTCTATTTTTAGAAGTGAGGCTTCCGGTCGACTTCCGGGTCTCATAAAACAGAAAAAAAAAAACCCAGATAATTGTTCATATTCATAAAACTTGTTCTTGAGGTCTTTGTAGATGCAACTCAAAAAGAAAAAAGGACGATGCATGAGGGGTTCAATCGAAGTGAGCGTGCTACTGACCACCTCAGGTTCAATACATCCGCCACTAATAAGTCGGGGTTGGTCTTAGCAAGGACCCATAAAATCATCCCTACCACCATCTTTCTACTTGTTCTTTCTTAGTTAACTCGCCTTATTTCCCTCGAGTACACGACCTGTTTTCTTGCCCAGTATCCATGGCTACAATCTGTCGGAGAATCACATCGGAAGAGTTGACTTGTTTGGGTTTTTTAACAATTGTTAATTTATTCTATCTCATAAATATCTTGTTTTAATGTTATCAGGGACATCTTAGAGCTGATCCCTAGATCGACGGCATTGAATGTAGAAAGGGAAAGGGCTATGGGTGGGGTGGGGGGGGGGGGAGGAGGGGGTGATTCATACCAGAGCCAACGAATTTTTGTGAATGGGGTAGAGGGAGTATTCACAGCTACAAGCTTCGGAGCATTACAGCTGATGCAGAGAAAATAGTTTTACCTTGTCAACGAAATGGAGCATGATTATTCTTGAAATCGGTTTATGGGTATTTTACAATATGTCCGTCCCTAGATCATGTTTGGGAAAAGGTGAGAGAGGGAGATACGAGAGAGGCGACCTTCGTATGCCCTCTGCCGGAGTGAATCGGGTTCGTACCACTAAAAAAGTAGCGATTCTCGGTTTCGGTTCTCGTCGCTGGCCTGCCCTTAGGCCCGTTATGCTTCAACCCGGTTCGCGTTCGGGTACTATTGGCCCTGCCTGTCAGAATGCCTGGTTTCTGTTCTTCTTAGACCTGTCCTCGCCTTGGAAACGTGACTAGTCCTCAGAGTGTCCACTTCCTCCACGTGAGGAAGAACAGAGTGATAGGAGAAACCGAGGAGGACCGGACAGATCCTCCAGAAGATAATTCTGACTATGCTCTCTCAGTCAGGAAATCTTCGTGAGGCAGTTCGAAGAGCGCCAACCTAACCTCGTTTGAAATCACGCCGACCGTTCGCTGCCTCGTTGCCGAAATCCGACTACGATCCCAATTGGCAATCTGAATGGCAGAAGGGATTGCCGATATGCGGAGAACTTGTCCACGACTCTGGACCATGACAAACAGACTACGCAGTCGTCAAATGCGTACGTCAGATTTGCTATTCCGAATGTCAAAGACAGAGACGCCTCTCTGTCCGCACTGCCATAAGAAATTCCAGACGACTAACCACCTAGTCGAAGACTGCAAGGTGACGAGGATCGAGGGCCGATTTGAAGTAATTCACAATTTCACCCAGTCGTAGAAAGACGGGATGGACACACACGGGATTCAGGTGTAACGAGAGACCGGGAATAACGGCCCCCGTTTTGTCTCTCGAGTCATCCGAGGTAGGTAGGTGGGTCCCAAGATCGGTACGATACCGATTAATCAGTATGAACTGCAGGACGAGTGTATGTGTGTGTGTGTGTGTGTGTGTGTGTGTGTGTGTGTGTGTGTGTGTGTGTGTGTGTGTGTGTGTGTGTG
>JBCIKM010090925.1:0-14608 GCA_039654465.1 Melibe viridis | reverse complement strand
AGAGAATGGATAGTGAAGATCACGAAAAAGAAGGAAACAAGGGGTAGAATGGATGAAATCACAAAAGAGAAAAGAGAAGAGGGGGGGGGTGTGATGTGGAAGGAGGGAGACACAGGGGAAGGAAAAGAAAAGAGTTAGGGGTAGAAGTAGTACGAGATCTGTGTAGAGCCGAAAGAACACATGATAAGATAGACGTAGCGGAAGAGGGAAAGACATGGATAGACAGAATTGAGAAGAGGGAATGTGGGTGGAGAGACATAGAGAGAGAAAGAACTGGGAAGAGCTTGTGTGTGTGTGTGTGTGTGAGAGAGAGAAAGAATGGGGAAGAGCTTGTGTGTGTGAGAGAGAGAGAGAATGAATGGGGAAGAGCTTGTGTGTGTGTGTGTGTGTGTGTGTGTGAGAGAGAGAGAGAGGCTTGTTTATGAATTTATAGTTGTTAAAACAATAGCAATGGAAAAAAAGGAATACACCACACCGTTGGGGTCAATGCGCGGTCACGAGCATCGGCCGTCGGTATTGTTTTTCTTTTCTTTTTATGTTTTTTTTTTTTTTTAAATAGACTTTCCGGGATAGATCGTTGTGTAGCTTGACTCTAGTAAAGCTACATGATCGTTGCGGGGTGTTTGGTTGTTGACTTTTCTCTACCACTACCATCCGTGCCACCCCACCTCCTTATCTTTTTTTATTTTTTTCGTTTTCTTTGCTTTCTTTCCCTCCCCCCCCCCCCCTCCCCCTTCTCTCTTTATAAAGTTGCTTTTCTCCTCCGTCAACGGCAGTGTGCGCGTGGCCTGGTTTAGTGCAATCAGTTTATCCACTCAGGCAGACATAATTTGTTGTTTTTATTTGCTAATTGGTCATACCGGCAATCCTAAGCTGTGTACTTCATTTGTCCAAGTTGTTTTGCTGATAGTCAATCTGAATTGTTGTTCTCCAGCTTTCTACAGGAGACATTAAATGTTCCTGAGGATTTTCTTCCATTTTTGAGGAACACTAACATCGTTTCTTGGATTTTTTATATGGACTAGCGAGTTTCAAGTCTGTGTGCCTCTATTATCAGGGTTATTGTTTCCAGTACTTAAGTTTTGTCATTCGCTGTTGTTACTGGGACTGAAGCTTGATAATTCTTTTTGGGCTTACAGGATAGCCTGTCTTGGACTTGTAATGTAACTATGGATCATTCTGCAGGTTAAACTTTTAATGAAAGTTGAAAGCCTTTTTTAGCCAACTCTTTCTTCATGAAAGAATGCTTCATAAACACACTCACTCTCTCACACACACATACACACACTCACACACACACACACACACACACTCACACACACACATACACACACACACACACACTCAGTTTTAGAGATGCCAATGTTGAACATAGACTATTATTAGTGAACATACAGCAGGTGAATAGTTTTTATTGAAAAACAGAAGCTTTAAAACATCTTTATGCAATTCTTAATGTCACTTTGTATGTGGGTTTATTGGCGGTTGGCAGCGACATGGGGTTGCCACGCGTGGACTTCCTCTTTTTTTGTTCTGATCAATTCCCACCCCTGATTCATAAGGTTTCATTTTAGAAAGAAAAGTGATCATTATATTTTAATTTTTTTTTTTTTTTTTTTTTCAATCGTTGGCTCTTTTACATTCTGTCCGCTGTCCATCAAAAATTGGAAGTCAGAGGCCTTGTTTATTAGTGAAACCACTTATTTGCCATCCATGCTCATTGTGTGTTGCCATCTGGTACGGTTTTTATCTTTTTTTTTTAATTCAGAACCAACCTGGGCTTCCATCAACCGAGGAGTGTTGATCTGTGATGAGTGTTGCAGTGTCCACAGGAGCTTGGGCAGGCATATCTCACAAGTCAAAAGCCTTAAAAAGGGTCTTTGGTGTCCCAGTCAACATGCAGTGAGTTTTTGACATCAGTTACTCTTTATTTTTTAATGTTTGTTTTTCTTCCTCTCTTTTTTTTTCTTAGGGAGGAGTTATAATCTGTTTTTAAGGCATCTTTTTCATAAAACTTTGTAAAAAAAATTACAGACTGATTGCATTTTCTTTGTAACAAGAATTTTTTTGAAGAAGAAAAATGTCAAACCTTTTTCAGTATATAATTAGCTGATCATGGGTTATGGCATTGGAGATTTTTATTGTACTATGCTGGGGTTTGGTTATATTGGGGAGCATGCCTGCTTTCAGCTCGGATTATCAAATCAAGGCAGTTAGTTTCAAGAACACAAAATTTGCCATAATAATATATATCGGGTGCATTAAAAAAAAGAAAGCCCTTAATAATAGTGCTCGAAACTATGTTATGATTAATGTTGTGAAACAACGAAGTAATGGCGGGGAGCAGACACCTTGAATCAAAGATTGTGAAAATACCAATTTTTTGAGACAATTTATTATTTTTCTGTATTTTTTTTTTTATTTATTTACCTTTCTCTATGGCTTTGTCTTGTCCACCTCTCGACACCGTATTCATACAGTTACTACTTTCACAATCTATGATTAATGTTGTAGTTTAACAACACTCAGCATAATCAATGATCATTATCTTAATTTTAATTTTACACACATGCAAAGTTTCAATGCACTGTAATTATAGACAAGTGAGATTGACCGTTTTATCAAAATGCCCTTATCAGACTTCAGAGTAGCTTCATGTTTACATGACAAACCTTGTAAACAGGTCCCCACCAAGTCATGAATGCTTTTAAAGTCAGAAAAGGTTCGGGAATTTTATTTTGCAGGAAAAAAAAAACTTGTTCTTGAAAAGTCAGAGAAAAAGGGTGACGAGGTGCTCAACTTCTGCAGTAGAGCCATTTCTAGATAATTTTTGCTGCGGATAGAGGTCTTGAAAAATAATTTCAAGGATCTGGTGGGGACCCTGTGTAATACATGACTGTTAGTTTTAGATAACTTTACACATATCAAATTTATATGTTAATCATGCTTATGCCAAGTTTTGTTAAACTACGTAAATTGTAACACAGTTTTTGAGTGCTCTGGCTTTGTGCCTTTTTTTTTTCACACACCTTAGATATATGGTTTATTTTTTTCTTTGTCAGATGGTATCCATTTTGGCCAACAATGGGGCCAATAACATCTGGGAACATACAATGTTGGACCCTGCACAAAACAAACATGGCCGCAGAAAACCAAATCCAAGAGATCCCCTTCAGTGAGGATTGTGACAATAATTTTTGTTTGTTTCCAGTTTTAGAATACATTTCATTGCCTTTGTGCTGAGGTTTATTTCAAGTATGGCATGCTTAATGAACTTATTGAATTGCCAAGAAAAAAAAAATAGGACTTTTAGAGGATATCCAGCCTTTCTTAAAATATTTGTTCTTTGAAAAATTTATTGACATAAATAATGTAATGAAGAGGAACAGAACCTGTGATTCTTTCTTTCTTTCTTTCTTTTTTCTTTGGTTATGATTATGAAAAGGATTACAACTTTTGCTGCCTAAATCTACGATTCGCCTAAGAATATGACAGCAGTGAAAGTTTGCGATTGGTGCAGTCACAGTTGACTGACTCCTCCTCCAGTATGCTTAGCTAATCATGGATTATTGCATTAGAGATTTTTCTCGTGCTATGCTAGTGTTTAGGTTATCTCTTGCACAATTGGAAGAAGAAAGAAAAAAAATCACAATCGGAAGAGCTTGATCTGCCAAAAGAGCATGATTTGTCTTTCTCCTGAGGACTTGCATTTAAACAGCAATCACAGTAAGAACAATTCGACTGTTACCTGTGTGCATCTATGTGCTCTTTCTTTATTTTTTTTTAAGTACCTATTTATCATTCATTTCATTGGACTGGCAAACAAACAACCACTACACTAATACCAAAGCATAGAAACTGTGCATGATGTCATCACTAAGTCAGTAACTTTTTTAGGGAAATTTTTGTTTGATATGTTTATTTTTTTATATTTTTTTTCAGCCCTACAAAATCAGATTTTATCCGAGCCAAGTATCAATTTTTGTCATTTGTCAACAAGCATAAAGACAGCGACGCCAGTTCTCTAGATGATGTTAGCAAGGTAAGAGATGTATGTTTCGGGAAACTTTCAAAAAGTGTCCTTCAGGAACCACAGAGATTATTATTTTTTCATTCTTGGCACAAGGTCTTTTTCACCAAGTTGACTTTTGCTAGGTTGTAAAGCGAAAGGGGCAATGAAATTCCATTGGTGTTTCAGCAAGCAACTCCCAGTGTTTTGTTCATGAATCAACCAAAATAAAAAAAAATAGGTAATGGAATGTGTTCAAAGTACACTTTTTATTGCAGTTGACCATTTTTTTTTAATTCATTTCGTGTGTGTGCCCTGCTGATAATTTTATGGAACTTGCCCCAAATATTACTTTTTTTTTTGGTGGTAATGACAGTTTTCTTATCCATAAATAGGAACTCCACTCAAGTGTTCGAACAAACAATGTTGAAACCTGTCTTCGGCTTCTATCCAAAGGAGCAGATCCCAATTACTTTCACCGGGTATGTACAGACAGACAGGCCAGGTTCATTTTATACTTTGTTTTTTTAGAAAACTGAAAATTGTTCTATTTTTTTTTTGTGTACCTCATAATACAAAATAAGATCAAGTGACACCAAACTTTGTACCAGTTTTGTCTTTTTGTAAGTGGTGTTTTTTTGTTGTTGTTTATTTGTGTTTATGTTTGTTTTATTTTTGTTTTATTTTATTTGTATTTTTTTGGGTGGGTGGGGGTAGGTGGATATGTAAGTGTTCTTTATTATCATTGATGTTAAACGTTGTTCTATGTGAGTTTTTTGTCCACCTATCTGCCCATTTATCTTTCTGTTAATTCTATGACTGAATCGAGACCTCTTTGCATTAACTTGTTCAATTTTCCACCATTCCCACCCACTTCAGGAAAAAGGCAATAGCCCCATCCATGTGGCAGCACAAGCAGGCCAGACGGCTCAAGTGGAATTGTTGTGCGTGTACGGTGCTGACCCAGGGGCCAAAGACGCAAATGGACGCACCCCTTATGATTATGCTAAGTAAGAAGATATGCTTTATTACTTCCTTATTTTCACTTTCAAGTCTGTGCTTTTTGTCAGCATGTTGTTTTTAATTTTTCAAAGATTTTTCATTTTCTTTTTGCATCGATAAGATATGGATTTTTTAAAAAAAATAATTATTTTTTTATTTTATTTTCAGGACAGAGGGTTGTGTGATTGTTGTTTTGAATTTTTAATAAGTCCTTTTTCTTTCTTAGTGCTTTTTATTTACAGAAAAAATAATCTTTTCAGTGAAATTATCCAAACTTTTTTGTTCCCTTTTGTTTTAAGTGTATTGAATTTTTTTAAATTTGAAGTTATGCTTGTAATTCCTATCATGTTTGTTTATATATCTGTCTCTTTCTGCAGACTGGAATCCCATTTGGATCTAGCAGACAGGCTGGTGGAGTTGCAATACGAACTTACAGACAGGCTCACTTTCTATATCTGTGGGCGGAAGCCTGGTTAGTGCTGACGTCACTTTTATCCTCTTGAATAGAGGCTGCTGGAAGCTGGGTCATTGTCTTATGTAAAATACTGTGGTAGAATTATGTAAGCTTCAGTATGGACTGTGATGTACCCTTGGATTTCAATTCAAGGTCTTTTTTTTTTTACATCTTTATGAGTGAAAAAAAACAACAGTGTTAAGAAAATAGGAAGAAAAAAATGTAAAATCATGCCTTTCTGAGAGATTTTCACCAAGCCATGTTATGTTTCTTTTGTTTGGTTTTGTTTTTTGTTCGGTTTCGTTTTGTTTTTATTTATTTATTTATTTATTTTTTTGGGTGGGGGCAGGAAGTATGCTTGTCCAATCCACAAAAGAATAAATAATAAGACCCTGTTTCGTTTAAATTATGACTCTCAATTATCCAGAAGTTGCAAAGTTATTTTGGCTTATGTCCTTGAGTCTAGCGTGTATGATTGCTGAGTAAGTTCTGTCCAATTTCATACATGTTATTTCTGTCTATCACCTTCAGACCATAGAAGTGGGCAACACTTCAAAATACCAGAGCTTGGTGACAAGTAAGTAGAAAAAATGGTCCCAAAAGAGTTTTCTTGAAAAATTTTATTGAATTATTTTGCACCAATTATGAATAATAACCAAATGAAGAAGAAATCTCTATAATGTTTAGCTATTGAGTCATACAAAGAGGTACAACTTCTCTTTCATATGTAATAGTTCTTTTTTATCCTTAATAACCTGGTAGCTCATTTGGTAAGGTGTTCTATTCGCAAGATGAAGGGCGAGAGTTGAACTCTGGTCGGGGTCATAATGGTGTACTGAAGACAATATGGATGATACCTGTGTCATCAAGTATGATTTCGATGAACAATTTATCCCCTTCATTGATGCCAGTATACATATATATGGCATATGGGTGTTAGCAGCCAAACGGCAAAATTTTGTTTTATATCTTTTGGGGTTTCAAATTAAAATTTTGATGAGCTCTTCAATGTTCTATTTGTTGTTTCTCCCTAGTGCTGCTGATCTCTCGGAACTGGCCAAGCAAGCCAAGAAGAAACTTCAAGCTGTAAGCTGCTTCTGTTGTGCCTTTTTAGAACTTAGTATCTTATCACAATGGTGTAGATCGGATGGAATACTAAACAATTAATCATTTTTGTTATTCGAAACAAGTGACATTATATGTTTTCATGATCAAGCAGGAAAGTGTCAGTGTTGGGCATAAATTTCCTTTTCATTTTTTTTCTTTATCTAATTCTCATTGAATCTCAGATGTTTGATGTAATAACTTGCTTCTCTTAGTCCAATTGAGATGTATTAAACTTCCTTTCAGTGGACTCTGCATTTTAATTATATATGGAATTTATACGGCTTAAGTCACCTGTAGTGCTCTTTGTGGTTTAGGGCTCTTTTGGAATTGAAGTTCTTTTATCTTTGTCAAATCTTATTATGAATGTGTTGGCTGTTATGCAGCTTCCAAACCATCTGTTCGAAGAGCTAGCCATGGATGTGTACGATGAGGTAGACCGACGGGACAACGACTCGAGTGAGTTTGGCTTTTTTTGTTTATGTTGAAATGTTAAGACCTAAAGGAATATATTACCGTGTTCCACTCAGAAGAAATAGAATTGAATGTATTACTTTCCCATGTGTGCTTTCATTCCATTAACAATTTTACGAGAAGTTGTGGTGATGGTTGAACAGAATTAAATAATATTGAAAACATTTCTCCTTGTTTCAAAACAGTTGCATATAAGTTTCTAAATTTCTTTATCCATAATATTAGGACTGAATTTAGTTTTGATTGTAATTGTAATGGATAAGTTCAATTAATCTTGAACTCATTTTCCAGTCTGGTTGTCTACCCATGATCACACCTCCGTGCTGAGTGAACGTCTGACAGTCCCCCACTTGCCCGTCAACCCTGAACTCTCCACCACCAGAAACCAGGTAAGGTCTTCTTCATCTTACTTATTTTTTGACAAAATCTTCTCTCATACACTACCAAAATGGTTTTAAGTCGCCTCTAGTGGCTTCTGCTACTTGTTTTAGTCTTTTATGTGTTTTAATGAGTCACAGCAGGAAGTTAATGGAGATTTCCGGTCTTATAATCAAAGGTATTTTGTTTTCCAACTTCAATTGAATTGTTATTGGTAACAGTGGCTGGCTGTGAATAAAGAATCAAAATAATTATCTGGCCTTTTCAGACTTTTTATTATCACTTGTCATGTTTTTGTTTGCTGCATTTGGTGATTGAAAAAACTGTTTATAAATTTCATTTAGGTGAGTTCCAATGCTGAGCTCATTTTCCATTTTTTTACATTTAATCATATAGCATCCTTGTCATACCTTTCTCTAGCGTTGTTATTGTGTGAGGTCTTTTTCTCCTTTCAAATCAAAGAATCAACTCCTCATCCTATCTCGTTGGTGTAGAATCACTGCCTATAGATTATTTGTATGATATTTCTTGTTCCTTTAATACATGTCAAAGTCAACTTAAAACTTTTTCATCAGTGCAACATCACTTACCTTGGATATAGTATTCTATATACTTTTCAATCATCTCTATCAGGGGAGACAAAAGCTGGCTCGCTTCAATGCCCGAGAGTTTGCTACTTTGGTGGTGGACATCCTGCATGATGCAAGACGACGACAGACTGGTCTCAGCTCTCCCATTCATACTCCCAAAGACAGAGGTAAGTTTACCTCTCTCATGCAAAGTCAATCGTCAATCTTATTAAAAAATGCTTCAAGCAAATTGAATCGTTTAAATGGTTTCAGAGAGAGATTTTTTAATCCTTCAAAATTGAAGACACTCGGCTTGCATTTTTCCCTCCTCTACATTTTCTTCATATTTTTTTTATTTTGACCTCTTCTTTTCATCAGTCTTCTTCTAGTTTCACCCTCAAATAATGAATAATTTTTAGCAACTAAGAACCAATTGTATTCAGGAAATCGCTCTCAGGTGACAGTAAATGCTGTCTTTAGAAATCAGTATTAAAGATTAATATATTCCAAACAAGTCACAGTCTTCAGAAATATGAGTTTGTTAATTTGTGTCATTATAAATTGAATAGACCTTTTAAGCCTGTGAAACATATTTCATTTAAGGACGAACACAATTTTTAGCTTTAGTATTGTTGTTGAGGCTCGATTTTAGCTGCATGTTATGTTATTCCATGATATCCCAGACAAGCTTGAGTCCATTCGCGTGAGCACCATCAGCGATGATGAACCTGTGTACGACAGCGTGGCCTCGGACGAAGACTACAGCAGCATCGACACCCAGAGCATCAAAAGTGTCCGGGAGGAGATGAGGCCTGACATCACTGCTGAGGTGAGAAGAAGCCAGAGCTTATCCTCTCATATATTTCAGTTTTTAAGACTCTTTATTACCCTGGAGTGTGACTCCTAAAGTTTGTGTGAATGAAATAATCACTGTAAGCCAAGACTTGCAGATCAAAACTTATCTCAAGTCATTATTTTTTATTTGTTTTTTGGTTGTTTTTGTTTTTCCTAAGTTTTGGGAGGTTTCTTTCTTTAAAAGAAAAAAAGGTAGTCCTTGGAATTGTAGAGGAGGATAAAAAAAACACACAAAGCTGGCCAATTCAAATAGATCAGCTGTACCAAATGTCACTTTGGAACTACTTTAGTAGCACTGTTTCAAGGTATTGAAATGAAACCCTTCTTCCATCTATATGGTTCGAAAGAAAAAAAAAGAAAGTAGCCTTTTTTTAGTAAAAGAAAAATCCAAAATGAGGGCCTTTATAAGCATAATCAAGCTGTTTGGCTGGAAAGCCAGTTACAGTGGAATCTAATAGGGTAATGATTTGTAGTTTGTGTATGCAATACCGAATGTCTGAAATTAGGAAGTTTCCCTTGTCTTTGTCCATAGCCATAGTAATTCTACATCTCATGATCTCCCTATTTTTTTTTTATTTTTTTTTGTTTCGCTGGTCGGCATGAATGTCTCTGGCCATATGTTTCCATTTCTTGATACTTTCAGCTAATTTTGATCTACATGAGATTTACTTTTTAATGCTTTTCTATCACTTTTTTTGCAACTTCATAAGCCAGTATAACAGTTTCTCTCGTATGGGTATTTTCTTTGGGCTTGGCACTACTTTTTTTGTTCTCTTGAAATATCCAGTCCGTAATATATGAGGAAAGGAAAGTTTGTTCAGATATTTAATAGTAAGTTTTCTATAAAATCTATTGTCTGAGTGTCACATTTCGTTCTATTTCTTTTTTATTTTTGAAAAATAAGCCAGAGTAGATACTCTGGTTATTGAACAGAAATCAAATTTTATTTACACTCTATTATTTATTATTCTACTTTATTGCACTCTTTATATCAATATGAGTTCACAGTTTACAAATTATGATTTTCATCTTTAAGCCGGCTTCTTATATTTTTTTTTTACTTTCAAGTGCTTAACTTCTATTACACCATCTTTTTCTTTTATTTCTATTTTGCTAATATTTTGTGTAGGAATGATTTGCCATTTTAATTTTACTTTTATTTTTATTTGAAACAAAGCAAACAAAAAAAATTGCCTATGAGCTTTCTTCAATATGGCATGAGACAGTAATTAATGTGTTGCCTGTTTTGTGTAGTGCGTAGAAAAACTCCCAACTTTAATGAACAAGGTGTGTTGGTGTCTGTTTTATTTACGTTCTCTCATTTTTCATTCACCATTCACCTTTTGTTGTTTTTCCTTGGAAAACTCATCTATCTGCAAACTGACAGGGTCTGCTCCGAGGCAAACGCTCCCCCTCCTCCATGATCTCCTTCACAGAGGTGAGAACACACACCCTCCTTCTCCTGACACCAACCCCCTGTATCCCCATGAATTCACCTCACCCTTTGACATCAGCCCTCCCTCCTTCCCCTCTGCTATTGTATATGTCATCTTGCAGTATTGACATAATGCAAATGTCATATATATCGATATAAAATTGCCTTATGAAGTGGACTTTTTTAAAGTGCAAGCAACATTATCTACATTCTCATGACTAATGAAATGACCAAATAATCTTATATTAGCTCCAAACCTTCTCAACTACATGCTTATCTGCACTCAATTTCCTGCTTTTCCCACTGCTACCACTTTCAGATCAAAACTGAATTGAGTTTTGGGATGGTTATTGCTAACCTGGTCCATAACAGTTTGTGTGCAGCTGCGGTGTTTGTTCTCACCTGTCTTGATTTTATTATATTTGTTTTGTCATGAGAAAGAGCGTGCCTTTTGAAATTTCTCCAGTCCCTCTAAAAACTACACAGAAGGGAATTTCTTAATTTGCATGTTGATTTCTGAATAGCCCTTAGGTTCCTCTCCTACTCACCCATGTCATTATAGCTTTGAAACTACTTTCTAGTAATCTTTTGTCCACAAGACATGTTGTTGACAATACTGAAATTCAAATACAATTCAGGTAGATTGTCTGGAATAAGCGAAAAAAACCCAAAAAAACAAACAAACAAAAAAAAGGATTAAAAGAAAGAAGCAAATATTATGACAATTTTACCTCTGACGAGATAGCCTGATGGGCTGAAAGAGCCAATTGAAGTTAATGTCAGAGATTTAAAAAATTAGCTTCTGCCAGCGCAGATCAGTTGATCCTACCAACTTTTGTGTTATTGAGTTGATATTATGGGTAGATTGTTTGACTCCCACAGTTTTTGCTCAGCATGACAACTGTCCTCAACATAAGGACAAGAATTTTAACTGCTTCAGCTATCTTTTTTTTTTTTTTTTTAAATATGTAGGGTTTCTTTTAAACTAGTGATTTTTTTTTCTCTTTGTTGGTGGTGGTTTAATTAAGAATTAATTCATCTTTGTTAATCTTTTTTTTTTAGGCTGGGTTGTTTTTTTTTGCTTGTGTGTCCAGACTTTTTTTTTTCTTTAAGGAATTAAAAGCATGTAGGGTTTCTTTAAAACTTGTGATTTTTTTTTTTTAAATTTCTTCGTTGTTGGTGGTGGTTTAATTAAGAATTGATTCATCTTTGTTAATCTTTTTTTTTTTAGGTTGGGTTTTGTTTTGTTTTTTGCGTGTGTGTCCAGACTTTTTTTTTTCTTTAAGGAATTAAATGCATGACATTTAAGAGAGAAAATCGGCATTGGTTTCTCTTGTCATGTGCAGTTTTGTTTTTTTTAACTGGCTTTCTGATACATCAGCAAACTGATTATTCCCAATGGGTTTTATTTGTTCTTTTTTTTTTTTCTTTCTTTCTTTTGTTCTTTAAATCATTTTTTTTTTTTTTTTTTTTAAGTTTTTCATCTTGTGTTTTTTTCCTGCTTTTTGACTGTGTTATGACGGTTGGATGCAGAGTATGACAGCACCTGCAGTGGAAGCCCCCGTGTCAACAGAGGAGTTTATGGAGGTGCAGAAGGCCCTGGCAGCCTCCGAGGCCACCATCCGACACCTGCGGCAGGCAAAGTCGGACCTGGAAAAAAAGGTGAGGAGTAGGCAGAGAGCTGCATGGAAGGAGATTGTGAATACATTTCTCGGGTGCATTTTTCTAGAGGAACAAGACTGGAAGCATTGTACATGGTAAAAATAAATGGAGGAAAATGTAAAACATTTGCAGCATGGTGGAAAATAAAGATTGCACAAGGTGGAAAATGATAAGTAAATGTATTGAATGTACTTTGTGAAATGTTGCAATTGAAAAGGACAAAGAGAACTATGACGAAATCTGTTATTTTGACTCTGTAAGTGATCTACATGAGAGCATTTTCTGAGTTCTCATCTTGTTTTTAGTGACCATAGTGTGATTAAATGCAATTAGTAGGGTTTTTAGTCGATGTGGAATTTACTCCCCCAAAGTTCAAAACTTTGCATTGCCGAATTTAATGAAAATTCTATTACAGTGATCGAAATGTCACATAATCCAATTTACTGGAATGAAAGAAGAAGGCTTTGTGCTGTGTTTCTTATAACAAATGTATGAGATGGTGATCTGAATTTTTTCTATAGTTTTTAATGACAGATGTGACTGGAGGCAATAAATAAGGATTTTGGATTTTCACAACAACAACAAAAATTAATTTTGCTTTACAAGATTTGATTTACAATATTAATGGTAATGATGATAATACACATCACACATTTTGTAATAGGTACATGGCCCTTAACACTGCGCAACCCTTAAAGTTTAAAAGACCAGGACATTGGCAACACTGCAGAAAAGTAAAACTGAACAAGGAGAAATATTATTTTGAATATTCTCTAGCTAAAGACTGCTTGTTAAATTTGAATGAAGAGAACCGTGACAATAGACAGTACTTTGACTCTTTATAAACGATCTATATGGAACATTGATCTGAGTTCTCTTTTTCATCTATTTCTGGCTACTGTGTGAGTGGAGGCAACTATTGTGATGTATGGTTCACTGGGATTTTTTCCTTTAAAAAATAACAAATGTTGTGCTCTCCCTTCAGGAACTTGAAAGCTGAAGTAGGCAGCAAGTCCTGTGCAATAAGCATTGGTGGGGAAAAAAAACAACCACAAATGATTATTTTTTTCAAACCCTAAAAGCTTTTGCTAACAGTTTTTTGCAGCTTGCGATTAATATTAGCTTCAGCCAAGTTTTCTTTTCTTCATGAAGAAACCAGGAACGAGTTAATATATCAAACCTTATACTGAGGTCAGGGAAAGAGAAACAAGTTCATACAATCTGTTTTATGAGTGATATGTTGTTACTTTTTTTTTTCTTTATTTTTTCTCAATTTTTACTTCAGATATAATTGTATCTTTTAAAAAATTGGTGTGAGTGGTAACAGGTTTCATTGCAATTGTGAATTCTGGATGCTTGATGTGTCGCTTTGACCTCCCTGATTGTCTCTTGTGTCTGTATCAGGTGGACACCCTGATGAAGGAAAATGCCAACCTGCGAGTCGTGAGCCGAGACTTCTCCCCACCCTTCCTCAACGGCTTTGACGGTGATCATCTCTTTATCATTCTGTTTTTTTACAGTGTCTTTTGATTTAATCATCACTATAAGATAAGATAAGGTAATACTTTATTCATCCTAAACAAGTGAATTTGCTTTCAAACCTGCTCGCTTCAAGTGACTAGGTAAAGAGTATAGTAAATACAAATAGCAACCCCCCCCCCCTCCTCACACACACACACACACACACGCACACACAAATAAGTTACTCTAGATATACTCTAATAAGAATTCTATCTGTAAGAATGTGAAATCCCTTGGTGAGGAGAAAAGAAAAAATTACAAAAGACTTTGAAAGAGGATTTTTTATCCGACCATGTACAAAATTGGATGGGTCGCAACTCCCTGAGACAAAGATCTGTTTTGATCAATTTTTTTTTTTTTTTCTTCTCTTTTTGTGCCCACAGGAGAGCAGAAGGAGCAGCACAATTACTACAGTGGGGGTGAGGGGGGTCACAAGGAGGGATCAGCCAGGGCTGTGATGCGGTCTGGGTCTGACAGGCCCATGTCTATGATAGAGATGCAGGCTCTGCACAAGGTGAGAATCCATGCTTCCTGTCCAGTAATACATGCCCGGAGATTTGAGTAAAATTGGGTTTTATACTTGGTCCTTAGTCTTGCATCACACATTTGATTACTTGCTGTTACCCACCTAGTTATGATAAACTGATTGAGAAATTCCTCCATCAGAGAGTGAAATTGGCCTCAGCAATTTATCAAGACAGGCTAAATTTAAATCCTTTTTTAATTCTCACTCGACGCCTTTCTGTCTCAAGTATAACGTGTAATCCTTTGGCATTTAGAGTGTTCTTCCAGTTTCAAAGGAAGGATACAATACAATCTTGCCGCTTAGAACCTCTATGATAGTCAAATCATAAAATAAACATTTATTTTTTGTTTGCTTTTCTTGTATCCTCATTTTGCTTCATGCAGAGCGACAGTGCCAGCAGTCACATGACTTCCTCCTCATCTGTGTCCAACATTGCCATGAGTGGGGGCGGACAGCAGGTTAGGTTCTGAGTTAACTCTTTGAGACCTATCCGTATCTTACAGCCAAAAAACAAAAGAACCAGTTTGATGAGTGTCTGCTCTCTCTAAAAGATCATAGCTTCTTAATTTCTCTCTCTCTCTCTCTCTCTCTCTCTCTCTCTCTCTCTCTCTCTCTCCTT
>JBCIKM010090924.1:13334-25001 GCA_039654465.1 Melibe viridis | reverse complement strand
CACACACACACACACACACACACACACACACACACACACACACACACACACACACACACACACACACACACAAAAGAAAGTGTTGTGGTATTAATTGCTGATGCTCTATCCCACCAAACTGAACAATCCCTTCCCCTTGAGCTCTGTTTTCTCTTTGGACTTAATGATCTGTTGCTTTTGTTTGGCATCTTAATGGACCTCTAGGTGTTCCCACTGTCAGTGATGTTAATTCTAAATCTCAGTTTGTCTTTGACTCCAGGTTATATTTAAAGTGCATTTTGCATGGCACGTTTGTGGTAATGTACTCTACAAGTGCTATTTATTATTATAAGCAATTTCTTTCTAGTCATTGCTTTCTATTTTTTAGATCTATAGTTTGGTAGCAAACCAGGACAAAAAAAAATTATCAGGAATTTTGAAAACATTTCTGAGACCTTATAACCAATGCTATGGTATTGTGAAGCACCTGGAGGCTTCGGCAAAAAGGCGCTACACAAATGATCTCTTGCCTTGGTTATGCGCAATATAAAAGCTATTCATTATTATTATTATTATTATGCTGACCTTTGACCCTATCCACAAACAGGTCCACATTGACGCATCTCTACTACAGCAGTTGCAGCAGAATGGCTTTGTTACCATCAGCTCCAACCAGCTGCAGCCCTCCCTCCCTGCTGACATGGGCCAGCCGACCTCCGACCTCTCCAACATCCAGTCGTCCTCAGGAAACCAATCAGATGTCAATTTGATGAGCCACCAGACAGTCATCCCCACTGGAGATGGTAATGACAAGTCTTCATGTTTGGGTTTCTTTTTTTCTTTTCTTTTTTAACTTTTCTTCCTGTCTAAGTATTTGCAAAATTCTAAAGAACTTTTATAATGAAATAAATGATGATAAATAAGATCATATCTCTTTGATGCTTGAAACAGTTGAACAAAAATGTGAGCTTGGTAAGGCAATTTTGTCTGTCGCTCTTGTTCCTTTTAGAAGTAGGCTCAAATTGTCATTGCTAATACCTCAAAAATGTAAAATAATCATCTAGTTCAGCTTTACAAGAGTTATGAAAACATACTGCTCAATCAAAATGTTAAAAAATATCCCTTCTGGGTCCACTATCGTTAAGTTGCATACAATATCAATTATTTTCTTGATGCTCAGATGGTTTTCTTGTTGCTTTTAATAAAGACAACAACATAAAAAAAACACCTAAAAAACAAGACAAACTAAAGTAGTATTAGCAAAATGAATTGTTTGTGTTTCCCATGAAATTTCCATGCTTGAAAGAAAGAGGTGCAAGACTTATAGTCAAAGTAACTACCACATTCATGCACTTCTGCCCCCTTAGGCGGCCCCAATGGAGAAGGCCTGATTGGCCAGCCCATTCCAGCATCAGAGGCCCTCATCAGCCAGATGAGGAACCAGCAAGGGCTGTACGTTCCGTCCCTAACCACCAACGCACAAGCAGATGACATCAAGATCGAGCTGGCTCAACATCCCGTTCCCTCACAGGTCCAGCACGAGTCAGAGGAGATTAAGATGGAGCTTGCCCGGCACTCGGCCCAGGTATGTCCTTGAATGTTCTGTTGACCCGCCCCTCCTCCTTGTCCCTTACCTTGACTGGTTTCATGCACCAACCTTCGTGCTGCTAAATAAGGCTTTTTGTGTATCCAATAGCTGTCAATAAGGGCTAATCTAATCTCAGTACAATGAACTCATCCTCTCATTTAAATATGATTGACATGGGTAAAGTAAAGGGTCTCTGAAGATAAGATTTTCAAATATTCAATGGTGCCTTTGTATTTTTATATCACACCCTGCATCAGTGGATGGAACATAGTATGGCCAACTCTGAAAATACAAATTCTACTTGAAAAACAAAACACTTTCTGCCTATCAAAAGTTTAAAATTGAAGTTAAAATACATAAACACCTTTCTTCATGGTATCAAATCCCTTTCGTTGTTTTTGTCTACTGTAAACAATTTCGTTTTATAATGTACTTGCAGAGCATAGCCACTCACCGGGTATCTGATTCCTTGTTGAGCCAGCAGAGTGTGCGTCGAGGTGTGTCCACTGGTGTCACAGACTCACTGATCGGTCAGGTGGTGACCTCTGCTCAGGACAACTACATCCAGGTCGGAGGGCCTGTGCAGATGGCGGATGCCATGATTGGCCACGAGGGACTCATCTCTACCTCCATGTCACTGTCAGACTCTCTGCTGGGCCGGCAGATAACCCACAGCCATGCTACCAACGACGCCGTCATGGGGACCTCAGGAGACCACGCTTTGCTTCAGGGAATGAACCTGGTCAGTAGGCCACTGGGTGCTGAATGAAATACGTCTGTAATAAAACGCACCCTTTTTGAAAGCAAACAAACTAAAACCAATTACACAATTCAAAGGCAAAATGCCCGTTTTAAAGTAGTCCTTTAAAAAAAAGGGTTTAAATCCACACGGCCAGAAATAGTCTTAAATTTTAAAAAAATTTTTTTTAAACCAGGATTTTAAAATATGGACATCTAAACCCCATGCTTGTGTCTTATCCATTATGCTGGGACTTTGACTGTTTGATTCTATATCAGTTATTATAGTGATCCAGAAGTGAATTATTATTTGTCTATTTTTTCTTTTTAGAACCTTAGAACACACAATAAATTTTTAGGGACTAGAGGGCAAGGTCAACTCAAAGCCCACGTAACCAACTTTTATGACATTTTAGTGGATGCATTTATTTTGGGCCAATACAGAAATACTGTCTGAAATATCCAGCCTGTACTTTTTCAGACAATTTCTTGTATTTATTTACCTCTCTGTGTGGCTTCATCTTGTCCTTCTCTTGACGCCATACTTTTACATAACTAATTAGAGAGTGCTGTGTAATGTGCCCTCAAGTTGCATGCATTGTTGTTAGATTTCTCATTAAATTTGTAGATTCAAATGATGTTCCAAGCACTTCAAAACACTGTGTGTTTGGCAGACTACAGATATGACATATTGATGATCAAAGATGAAAAGTGCTCCTTATATTGTATTTTGCTAAATATGTCGTATTTGTTTTATTGAGCTAACTTACTCCCCTGCCAAAAAAACCCCAACAAAAATAGTGACATGATAGTCCCATTGCTGGTATTTTATAACGTAATCTATATTCCTCCCCCGTCTCTTGCCACTTATCTAGCCCGGAGGGTCCATGTCGGAAGGAGTGGTGGTCAACCACAACGTGATGGTGCCGCAGACCATGGGGGAAATGCAAGGTCACCACCAGGAGGACAAGGGCGGGGAGCCTGACATGGAGGCCACAACCTTTGTCACCGCTGATGGGCAGGTCAGTGCCAGGTCAAAGGTCACATGGTGACAGCTGTGTTTGATATTTAATGTGGAAAGGATATTTTGTTTTAACAGTTTTATTAAGGGTATTGTTTCATAAGCATAAAAATGATTGACTTTTCAATTAATTTAAACCATTAGGTTCATTATTGATCTTGCTTGTTGGAGCTCTTTTAAAGAATATATTGAAAGGAACATTTTTTTGTTAAACTTTCCCTTATGAGGGTGGGCATGTCATGGGGAAGGAATATCTAAGTTATAAGCAAGAATTTGAGTCAGTTTACATTTCTACATTTTGTGGTATTAGAACCAGAAGGGTTTAACTCCAAAAGGTAACTTTCAAGAAAATTGAAAAATGCTTATAACTTTTTAACTAGTCGTTGATTTGTAACCATCTTTTCATATGTTGTAGCACAGGTCAAGTTTGCTTAATTTGTCATGCCCCCCCAAAAAAACAAAAAAAACAAAAACAAAACAAAAACAAACAAAAAAAATCCCAAAACAAAAAAGCAAAAACAAAAAAACCTGCATTTTGGACACCTTTGGTTCTTCTATGACGGTTTTTTTTATAATTCAAAACTGTCAGTTGTGTAGTGCTGTGAAGATTTGAATGACTAACCTGTGATCACAGCTATTATCATTATCTTTGTGAATCTGTCCGTCTGTCTGTCAGCGTGTCATGGTGCAATCGCTGAACGTCCTTCCGGGTTCGGGTCAGGAGCTGAACTTGATCAAGCTGGGGGAGGTGGTGGATGAGGAGGACCACAAATATCCGGGTGCCGACAGTCACGGACAGATAGTCACCATCACACAGCAGCTGGTAAGGACATACAGCACTGCAGTTTCCAAACTTGCAAAAATAATCTATTTCCTCCAATTCCTGTTTGTCTGTTTTTTTCCCCTACTTTACCTATAAATAACAATTTCTAAGATGTTCATCTTTCTCTGTCTATGTGGTAGCATTTTTTTTGTCCATGTTTTGTTACTTTTGACACAGTTTAAATCCTTTTCCCCCCCCTACCATTTCCATGTTTCTTTTTGTTGGAAGGTGTGGTAGTTCTGTAGCTAGGCATCTGAAAAAAAACCCTGTACCTATTTCCTTTGTTTTTCTTTTCAAAGCTAAGAGGAGAGGCAGAAAAACTATACAATTCTAATTAAAATACTGTACTAAGAAGTTCCTTACAAACCAACCTGTCAGCTCAAGGTGTGAAAATAAAACCAGGATCATTTGATGGACTTTGCTTTGAATTATCAGCTAGGATTGACTGGTCTTTTAAACTTCAAATTTTCCTTTATTAGTTTCATACCAATCAAAGTCCTTTAGAATGAAGAACATTTTCTCTAACTTTAAGATTTTACATTCATCATTTCATTCAGTTATATAGAAGTAAGAAAAAAAGGGGTTGGGTTTCTTTTGTTTTTTTTGGCCTACCTAATATTTCTGTAAGTAGAAAATTTGGTTGATTTCTATAGTTTTTTTCTTTTTGAGCTTCAGCAGGGGGGAAAATTATGGATGTGCTTATCTTTTGTCAGATATGAAACTGGGGAATCATGGTTATCCCTTTCCTCCTTAAAATTATTATCAGCCTCATTGTCATCATGATTGCCACCATCATCTTAATTATTGTGATAATTATCATTTTATAATTATCATGGTGATTGTTATTATTATCATTCTCGTGATCTTCTTCTTCTTCATCATCATCATCATCATCATCATCATTATGATTATTATTATTACTATTATTGTTGTTTTCATCATTGTCGTTCCTACAGGACCAGAACCCCAGCATGGGCAACACCAGTGATGTCCTGGATGATGATGATGGGGAGGGGGAGGTGGACACCAACGCCCTCATCCCCACCGGGGACGTTAACCTCTCCGACATGCAGGGGTCAGAGCGGCAGCACATCTGCGGGGTGAGTCTCTCATAAAACAATATTGAATAGGGGCTGCTTCAAACTTATTTATTAAAACATCAATAGAAGAAGGAATACAATGTTAAAGCCTCCCAAGAATATGAAACACAATACACTGCACGTTTTAGGCCAAAAACCTTCATCAACAGATAAGAACACTGCAGAAAAGAATGAGACAGAAACGTAAGGGAGCAATCAATGATAACAATAATTTTGTGTGCATTCTACTAAGAATTATTTTTATGCGCTTTACGTGAATAAGACCAGAAAAGATATATACCATAGGGGTTTTCTAACAAATCAAAATGACATTAAAAACACCCAAGGCAGGTGTACTGGTCAAGAAAACAAAACAACATAACACTTCATGATTTGCACCGTTTGAAAGAATTGGAAAGGAAATTTTTGTTCCCATAGATGTTTGGCATTCTAGTGGAGGGAGATTAGATTCTTTTTCAAAATTAACTTTTTAAAATCAACATAGTGTCACAAATTTGTTAATAAAAATGTATGTCCCTTTGCTTTTTTTTTTTTTTTTCAAAATGAACCCAACCTTCAGACTGAATTATCTTGAGTCAACTACTTAACAGATTTTAGTGAGAAATATCATGCGGCTCTCTCTTCTACAGAAAGCCCCTCATTTTTAGTCTGGAATGTTTACATCATCATTTTTTAATCTGATGTAGATTTGCTACAGAGGATTCAAGAGGGCAACTCACCTCCGAGATCATATGAGGACACACGAGCCCGGAGCAGTGGTGAAGAAACCAAAGGCAACGCCGCACAAATGTAATGTTTGCTTCAAAGCATTCCAGAAACCTAGTCAAGTTGATCGTCACATGCGTATTCACACCGGTGAGTGTTTCTTGCTTTCTCTCTCGTGATCATGGGCGTGCCCATTTCAGATACCACATGCAAGTGTTTAAATTTGTACTTAAGAGATATTAAATATTGAAACTTGTGTTTGGCAATGATTTATGGCATAGTTAAACAGGAATGGTGATAAAACACATCACTGGTTTAGCCCCTTTGCAATTTGCACAGACTGGACCCAAACAGTTTGAGCCTTGTTTTTCTTTCCTCTGCATTTTCGTCTCTCTCTCATTCAAAGTGTTTATTTTTTTTGTGTGTGTGTGTGTGTGTGTGTATGTGTGTGTGTGTGTGTGTGTGTGCGTGCGTGCGTGCGTGCCTGTTGTGTGTGTGTGCGTGTGTGTGTGTGTGTGAATGTCGGTAACAAATTTCAATAATTGAATGGTAGTTTTGGTTCAGTTTTAGAAAAAAATAGTTTTTAGTATCAGAATGGTCATTATTTTCAATTTTAATTTCGCTTTGATTATTCATGGTAAAAAAAATGAGAGACAATGCTTTTGTAAAAAGACAAATGGGAGATGTCTATTTTATAGCCCATCTTTGATAGGACCTGAAAATCATGAAATTCTCTACAGGGATCACCTATCTAGCATCTGAGGCACTTAGTTTTCAAACTATATGTTTGTCTATTTAAATAAAACAAATTATATTATTTTTGTCTCTGGGGTTAATTTTTTTCTCTCTCTAGCGCTTACAGCAACGCCCTGTGGTAAATTAGCTCATTGGTCTTTATTATTAATGAGCAGATCCGACCAAGTCAATAGCAACTATTATTAGGCTTAAGATATAGTAATACCCTTTATATTTCTCATAATGCCATGCAAGATTAGGCACGGTGGACTGATCCTCTGCCTCTCTTCATTTCTTATGATCCAGAGTTCTTTGAGCCAGGTCCCAACACTGCTTAGGCTGTATGAAGGAATATGGATAACATAACAACTCAGAGCATGGCAATAGCTGTGGATAGGGGCTGTATAATGTTATATGTTTTAAATGAATATTGAATGACGAGATGAGGTACCTGATTTCCTCCTCTTTTTCTCTCCGTTCCAAATGCAGGTGAGAGACCATTTGCCTGCACCATTTGCGAGAAAGCATTCAACCAGAAAAATGCTCTGGAGGTACATTTACGCAAACACCGGGGAGAAAAACCTCACATCTGTCCTTACTGTTCTGCATCCTTTGTCCAGAGCGGCAACCTCAAAACACACGTCAAACGAGCACACCACTTAGACATGGTGAATTCCATGAACTTGACCAATCGAGACAACACAGGTGACAGCAGTGGAGTGGACCAGCATCATCCGTCTTCCAACCCAGCCGGGGGCGTGGGCTCTGTCAGAGTGGGGGTAGGGGGCCCACAGGGCGAGTCGTCGGAGATGGATGGGGGTCAGTCAGGGATGGGGGAGGTGGTGGGGGATATGGATTTAGAGCATGTAGTGGATCTGTTTGGTCATTGACAACGTGAGAAGGTTGTGAATGCTTGTGTGTGTATTTGGGGTCTTCTGTGGGTATTTTTGTTCGCAATGGGTCACAGGAAATCATTTTTGTATTACTACACTTGCAAAGAATCTTCTATTTTATCTCGACAGGGTAAAAAAAGCACCTGTATTACCACGCTTTGAATTAGTGGAAAATGAAATGTTGCCACTGAAGGAAAGAATCTCCATTATCATTAGACTGAGGTTAAAAATGATACTCTTTTCCCCCCTTTACAAATAATGAAAGAAAAAAGATTTTACAAGTATACATTGAAAAGTCATCATAATCTAGCCAAAGACAGATAATCAAAATTTTTTGTTTATTATTAGTGTAGAAAAAAAGTTTTGTTGAGAGAAAGTTTTTGGGAAAAATCTGGTATGTATCATTTTTATCATTGTCATCCAGAAGGAAATTAGATTCAGATGCCCAGTTGTTACTGCTGAATTTTTTCATGGACATGAGCTTCAGGAGTGGGTTAATCTAATCAGTGGAAGAACTTGAAGGGTCATATGTAAGTAATGAGGACTGATCTTCACTTAGAGTAGAAGGTGTTGCATTTTGAACTTTGAAAAGTGTGATGGTACGACAGGTACCTTTATCGTTGAGAATAAATTGGGTCGACAAGGCATAACGTGTGTGTTCAGTGTGAATTAATTTAGTTTCTAATGACAGTCTAATAAGTTTCTCCAACAGAAGGTGAAGAATTCTCATGTTGCTCAGGTGAGAGTGCACATGGATGCTTGTGAGTGAGAATTTTTTCCAACTCTGAAATTTGAAAATTGTAGACATTTCATACCTTGCCTTCAATGTGATCTGTTGCTCTTACTCTTACTTAGATCCATTAATCCATTAGTTGCCTCTTGTGACACATGCCTGGGCTCTGCACAGTGTATACCATTCCAATTCCTAATCATTGGGCAGTTGGTGAGTGTCCTTGGTAGACACCTATACTTCAATTTCTCTTCTTTTATTCTGAAGCTTTTGTCTAACTTTTTCCCCCTTTTCTTTAGCGTCTTGTTTTTGTTGAATCGTTTGGGATTCAGTGGTCATCTCCTATTTTATGCCTTTTGGTACATAACTCCAAGGTCACAAGTTAGATGTACTGAGTACTTCAGTTCTCAAAGGGAGTCTGAAGACCTGGGTCTTCCTGGACCATTATACTGTTAATAATGGCAGCCATTGTTTATTTTTGTTAAGAGAGATGATATTTTTTTGTTATCGTAAATCATCTCTCTGTGGCATTGATGTGCGTTTTGAGAATATATTTTTTTCTTAATGTAAAGCATCTCTCTTGTGTTTGTGGTTTGATTTATTATTTTTTTAGCTAAATTAAGACCCTCGTGTGTTGTGGGGCCATAAAATCACCATCCTTATTCACAAAGCTACCAAGGCTGTTGATTGTATGCTCCTATCCCTTCACTAAATCATTTTTTTCTCAGTCACAACCTGCCTTAATTGAAAGTTATAAGCCTATGCACCGTTGTGAAAAATATACCTAATTGATTATGATCCATATCCTTCCACTAAAAAAGTTGTAAATAGTAGACAAATAACTACTAAGTGAGTTGTGGTTATATTGTTTGAAATTGTACAGAATATTCAACTGAGTATATTGTAGATGAGAATTTGTGTGATTTTTCGATATTGCTGATGCCATATCATGATATTGCTTTTGTTTTAATAAAAATTGTAAAATTTTTGTTGTTATCTCTTTCACATCAATTTATCAAAACCGTTGTGTGGTAATGGGAACAATTGTATATTGATGAATGTCTGTTATTGTTCTGAATTCTCACACTTCCAAAACAAAATGAACTTATTTTCTGTAACAATGACCTTGTTTTTCAAGGCATTTTGCAAGCGATTTATGATAATAAAATACTCCTCAGACCACTAAAGCGTTTGGATTAATATCCTGTACAAGATGTGAAACATAAGAAAACATTGGTGACAAATGGTGGTCTCTGGTGGGCTCTATATCTGTCTCATATCTTTATTAAGTTTTACATGTATATCAAACCCACTTCTTATTTTCTGGCATGAAAGCACTTCCTTTCAAGAACATACTGACCACTATTGTGGTAAATTGGCTCATTGGTCTTTATAAATGAGCTGATACCACCAAGGCAACAGCAACTATTGTTTGGCTTAAGATCGAGTAATACCCTCTTTATTGCTCATTATGCCACACAAGATTAGGCACAGTGGACTGATCATCTGCCTGTCTTCATTTCTTGTGATCCAGAGATTTTCCCAGCTCCTTGGAGCTGAGTCCCGACACTGCTAAGTCGGTATGAAGGAATAAGGATAACAAAATTTCTCAAAAGAAAACTATCCAAGTTAATCTGCACTTATTTGTTGTCATTTGCGCTTACTTATCTACCTCCGAGAGGTCAAGTATTTAAAGTTGTCTTACTGATGAGTAGCCTTGGTAGCATACTTGGCTAGCCATCCCCAGGACTCTTTGGTTAATGTGTTCACATGAGAGATAAAAGGGCCGGGCCTGGAGTTTTCTTCCGGCCCATTTATATCATGCAAGTTGCAAAATATTATCAAGGTTGGAGAGCTGTTATTTTTACTGATGCTGTGGTTAAAAAGAAGGCAGTATTGATCGAAAAGGCAGTGCTGGGTTTATGAGATTTTGAAAGAAAGACCTCTGGGTAGGTAGATGTATGTAAAATAAACTCAGATCTTAAACATCCCTGACAAAGAGACGGGTGGTAGATGGGACATGCAAAAACTTTGTCAGGAGATCATTGTGATGACAATAATTGTGATTATCTTTTAATAGACCACCCGGCAATGGGAATAAAGGGAGGAAGGTAGACAGGCCAAGCAGCGTGCCCACTTTGTAAAAACATTAAGAAGACCCTCACCTGTTGGGAGGAAACCTAAGTATGCTTAATATAGAAGATTGCACAATGTAGATAAAAGAGTGTAAAAAAATATTAGATATGAGCAGTTAAGCTTCCTAATGATGAGTTCATTTTAGTGTCATAATGTTCAATACAACTGATCTGAAGCAACCAGGTGTGCATTAAAATGTTTGCCATGTCAACATGAAGCTATTTTGAATTTATGATATGGGCATTTTTTTTTTGACGAGGTCTATTTTTGGATCATTTGGCATTTTAACTAAAATTGGTCTCATGACTTAACAATCATTGTTAGAGATAATTAAAAGAGTATCTCAGTGCTGGAAAAACTTTTTTACTGTACATACTTTTAACAAAATTTAATGTTATGTCTCAGCCTCAGCCCAGTATTTTTTGTTTCACAAAAATTATTTTCATTTATAGAGGGAGGTAACTCTTTTGTACTCATTGACCCACTAGTAGTCTCCCATTGACCATGGGAATTTTTGTCAGGTCAAGGGAGGCAACCTTAAAAAAAAAAATTCTACCCTGATATTTGTATTATTATTATTGTTGATATTAACATTATTATTACCAGCATCCTATAGTTATTATAATTACTAGCTAAGGTCCTGTTCTAAGAATGGGTGGCTTTTTTTATTGTATGAAATTGATTCATGCTCAATATGATATATGACAACACAAGCTGCCTGTAAGGTGACTTACAAGTTTTTGGACAGAGAGATGTAACGTTTTCTACAAAAAGGGGGACTTTTGAGCTTTACATCCATCTTTAATAGATGTAAGGATGGTTAAATGCCTTACCCAAGGACACAATGTGATGGCATCTGCAGGAATTGACCCCACGCTCTTCAGCATGAGTGTGTGACTTATCCAAATACTAACACCCTCCAAGATGAATGTTTGTTTATTAAGTGGTTTTAGGGTCCCATAACACACGAGGGTCATAGAGGAGCCCAGGGGAATGTAAGGTGATAGAAATGGTTTAAAGACAGATCAGATCAAGCCACAAACAGCAGAGAGAGTTTTTACATTAAAAAATAAATATCTCTCAAAACATATCAACACCACAGATTTGTTTGTTTGTTGGTGGTTTAGGGCACCACAACACACTAGGGTCATAGAGGCGTCCAAGAGGAAAGTAAAATGATAGGTTAGTTAAAAGAACCAATAAATCTTGACCCTACCAG
>JBCIKM010090924.1:0-13234 GCA_039654465.1 Melibe viridis | reverse complement strand
AGACATTTTCATTGAGAGATGATTTACAAGGGGAAAAAATATAATCTCTCACAGATGAGTGACAGAGAGATGATTTATATGGGAAAAAAAATCGAGGCGTCCAAGGGGAAAGTAAGATGATAGGTTAGTTAAAAAAACCGATAAATCTTGACCCTACCAGAGACATTTTCATTGAGAGATGATTTACAAGGGGAAAAAATATAATCTCTCACAGATGAGTGACAGAGAGATGATTTACATGGGAAAAAAAATCATTTCCCACAAACAAAAGACACACAGACACACAGACCTAGGCAAAACAGGCAGAGCCAAGACTATCCAACAGAACACAATATAACAGTGTATGTGTGTTTGTGAAAGAGAGCACTCCAGAGGGTGCTAGAAAAAGCAAGATGATAGCTTTAGCTAAAAGACAAGAGACAAGTAGACCCACCAAGGACCGTGGTGGGGTAAATGTCTTCATTGGTTGATTCATGAACAAAACTATGGGAGTTTTTTTCTTGCTGAGACACCAATGAAGTTTTGCCCATCGGCACTGGATTATCAAGGAGGAACACAAATCAGAGTAAAGGCTGACAAATTTAATTGCATTTGATGTAGTGTTTATTATTATTATTTCAATAATATATCCAATGCAATGGCAGTAAACAGTTGTATTCATATATAAATCAACAACAGCATAGGAACAAAATTGGATACCCTCCCAACCCTCCCCCTCCCACTAATGAATAAGCAAGGAACAATGGCAGTATATTATAGTGAAGAAATAAAAACTCTGATCACAATTAATGAACAACGAAAAAACAACAACAGAAGTTTGAAACTTTGTTATCATGTCAGATCTAGCCTGTGATAATCAAATCAGGCAAAAATTCTATTGTAATTGTAATAATTATTTTCACTATGGTAGGGCCTGGAAATAAATTTTAAGAATATTATAATTTGTAACATTATCATTTTGTCCCAGTTTTGGGACAACAACCTCCAAGCCCTACTGTGGAAATTAGGCTAACTTAGAAAGTTGAATATCTAGAAAACCATAGGAGTATGAATAATAAAATAGAAGGATGTATAACAATTAAGAAGATGATGATGGAGGATGCAGTATGTGATATGTAAAATGATGTATACCATTTTTTTAACTGATGAAAAGAATTAATTTATAAAGATATGATTAGCACAAGGTAAGCCATTTCAAGCACGACCCAAGAGAAGAAATAATGCTGGTTAACAAAGCTGAACCAAATATTATGAAAAATTGAGTTAGAGGCTGCACTTAAATGCCTTAGAAACCACTTAAATATCTTAAAATCCACTAAGTTGCCTGAAAAAGCCTCAAAGATTATTATACAAGTTAAGTGGCCACAATATGAATAAAAGTAATGATATAATGTACCTATCCCATTTGCCATGGCTTGCTTTTTACATGCATGATCCTATATGATGTAAATATTATTTCTTTTATATTTTTTGCAGATTAAGAGAAAATAATATGTGCAAACAAGACTGTGTCTGGAGTCAGATTATTACCTATTTTAAGGACACTCTTGCACAATACAAGATGATTAAACAGGCTCAAACATGAATTAATAACCTCAATAAAACTAACAAGGGTCAGAAGAAAAAATGCTCTTTGTCATCATTTGAATTAAAAATTGATCCCTTTTCAGCTTTTCTGTTGGATAAGGCGAAAAAGACATTTGCTAAATAATATAATATGTCTCGTTCATAATAGAGAATAAAGCAATGGTAAAATTTGAAAAAGGATAGTTGAATGTATGAAGGAAAAGCGCAAGTCGAGGTTGAAAAGAATATGTGTTCTTTGCAAACTAACTATCAATGCAATATCAAGTTAGTGCTGTGTTTTTTCATGAGTGTGTGATGGGAAAGTTGCACAAAACTACCCTTGGGCAAACTAAAAAAATGCAGCGCAATCTTCAAATTGCAATGATGGGCAATTTGTGTGGAACAGCTATATTTGGAACCAGGCCCATACCATATATATCCTCACTCGTTATGGACATCACACAAACATCTAATAACGCATTAGAACACTCGATCCGACCTACTTTTGGATATGTTTATAAGTTTGTATGTTCATTGGTGTTTTTAGCCCCAAAGCAAACCAGGGTCAAAGAGGCGCCCAAGAGGAAAGCAACAAGTGGATACCAGGGACGCCTCCAACCTCAATTCCCCAGTGGATACACCACGTTTCATATGTTTAATAACTATAAAAATACTGACTCCCTGTGCTATACTGAAAGTCCCAATCTCATCATATGTCATAATGACCCAACAAGAATCTGCAAAAGTCAAGCAGGAGTGGTTTCCCTTGATAGCTGAGAGGATTTACAATAATTGCCTTAGTGAGATCATTGCCTTTCCTGGCACTGACAGGCTGCACTTGAATCTATCATTTTCAAAGATGTTCAAAACTTTCAATTAAGGATGAAAATCAATATAAATAAACTGACACAATGTAAACTACAATCGTAGCTATAAAAAGGCTAATGAATGACAGGAAATTGTGTTTCACTGGATAAATAGCACATACTTTTTTTGTTGGTTTTGCATTTAAAATATTTGTGCATCTGAAACAAATATTGAGATGCTGAGTTCTATTGTTGGTTATCACAACTACTCCCCCTCCAAAGAAAAGTTACCATCACATGACACTATCCAGAATTTTATTGAAAAAAGAGAAAGACATTAACAGAAGAGCCTTTCTGTTAAAGAAAATAATCACTTTAAAATCTTCAGGAAACCTTTTCTCGTTAACAGAAAATTTAAAGCTGAGGGCATAACCAGATATTGTCAAAGAATGCTTTAATTTCCACACTGTATATTATTAAAAACGGCAGCAGCAAAGAATTATTCTTTGTTTTGATTATTTAGGTACTACTCAAAGCTGATTGTAGCTTCTGGGCCTATGCAACAGACAAACAGTTTTTAATTCTGAAAAACAAAAGGGGTGGATTTCATAGTATTATATAGCGCAGAACCAAACATCGCAGAAGTTGATAAAATCAAATATTTGTAACAGGATTCCCTTCTCCCCACCCCGACCACTTTTTTATTTCCTGTATAAGAATTGGTTTTTGTTTAAATGTCATAAAAATGATTACATCTCTTTCCAGAGGTTCAGAGATACATACGACTACAAGGAACACAAAAAATACAATAAAATTATGTGACAAAATTCCAAGCAATCCCATTCTCTTCAACAAGCACCTAAAAGAATTGGGAGGTGCTAACCTCAACTCTAGCAGAACTCTGATATAAATATATGTTGACTTTCAAAAGTTTTCAAGTTGGTTCCAATAGTACCTACTACCAAAGGAAAAAACATCTCACACAACCTCTACTACAAGAAAGATATATATCTAACGAAATGAAGTTGGAAGAAAACATTACTTCCCTGTATAATCAAATGACACAATGTTTGGAAGAACAATGAGGTAAACAAAAAAGAGACTTGGGGACTTGGAAATATGGGACTTGAAAGAGAAAAGTATAACATTGTAAGTTTTAACAAGACAAAAGTCAAAATTTACAGAAAGGATTTCATAGTTAAGAGCAGAGTGAAATGTTTCCATTTAAAAAAAACAAAAAAACAAAACAAAACAAAAATTGGATCAAGCAAGAAGTAAAGAATGTAAGAGAGGATTTTAAAAAGCATTAGCAGGAGCAGTTGCTTCAGTGGAAATCATAATGTGGTTCTCAGAGGAAGATCTAGGAACTGCGTTATTTTCAGCACTCATATAATCTTTAAAGAGCAAAACAAAGAAAACAATTAAAAATAGCACCAGTGTGAAATACATTACACCTATAATGTTGTTTCTTGCCTCAAGACCTGTGTTTGATTACTGCAGTTGTTATCATACTGAGAGGATTTATAATTCCTGCATACAATGAACCATCCAAAAGTCTACATGCAGGATGAACAAAAAGAATGTTGCCAATTTTTCTCGTACAAAATTTTTTTGAATGAGAATGTTTTAAAACATTTGATTCTTTCAATATCATAGAAAAACCAGCTCATCATGGGGTTCCAAAAGTTTCCTAATTTTTCTGAAAATCAGTACACAATTGAACACTTCCATTCTGCCATGCCTCCTTTTCAATGGATTTTGGTTGCAAAAGGCACATTGAAGTTTGTAATGACATCGCCAAAAATTCCAAAACAAAACTTTGAAATTTCTCACAATTGTTATTCTTTAGGACCTTAGGAGTCTTTGAGTTGTATTAGTAGCTGGAGAACTCCACTTGATGTCTGTAGCAGTGTCATCACCGACTTAAATATTATGTGCCTGTGAACATGTAATCCGATGGATGAGGAGCCTAGATTGATGGAATCAATTAGTAAACTGCTTAGTAAACAAAGGAAGACGTGGGAAACTTTCATTATCAAACAATGTAATCTGGTATTTCAATGAGATTTAAAACCTCAGTTTAAAAAAGTAGTAACATTATTTTTGGCCACTCTCTCTTGTCAAAAGTTATTCATCAGAAATGATATCTGACTGAATCTATACTATATCATCCATCTTAATAAAAACAAATAAAAAACGCCTGTTGAATTCTTGTGCTCAAATAACTGTTGGCAAGACAGGCAATGAAAATAAGATTCAGTCTAGTCATACTTACAGCACGATTCTGTCTACTTTGTTTCATTAAATAAATTGAGTGAATTCAGAGTAATATTGACATTTGGAAACTCACTAAGAAAGTCTTGATAAAAAATTACTTACTGGCAATCATCTCTCCATATTTGTCCTAAAATTATTTTTGTGTCATACCAGATTACTATATAATAGATCAGTTTGTGCTTATTTACCACTTTTAACATAACTGGATATATCCCAAAGCAGTTAACAAGAAAGATAAATTTGTTTTTTTATGGTTTTAAGGTACGGTAACACACGAGGATCTTAGAACAGCCCAGAGGAGAGTGAGATGATAGAGAAGTGGGCCACCTAAAGCAGAGATTTTTTAAACAGACCAATTGAGTAAATAGGCAGCTTGAATCTGCACAGCTTGTTCTTTTTTTGACCTTTCTTCTCTGATTACCAAGCACTGGAAAGAAAACTGTAGCCATTCAGTTAAATTCTCTAGAATCATAAACATCTGTTGTTGCCATGTCACAGTCATATTATACAACCACCTTGTGGATCCCCAGTGCAGAGGATGGAGCACATCCTCAGAGAATGCCAACATAGACCTCTGGTGTGACAAGCTATGATGAGGATTGCAACCTTGGGCGGGTAAGGAAATTCTTTTTTATTTTCCCAACCTACTGACACAGAGGCAGGAGAAATTTGGTTCTGAGTTACAATGTCCGCTCTCTACAATTGGGAGAGACACCTGGACCAGTGAAACACAAGATGGGTGCACTCAGTGTGTATGAGTGAAATAAGACTTTCTTGCTGATTTGGAAAACTGAGAGATAGGTCAATTCAAGCGCTTGTTTGGCCACTTTGAACGTAGATAGCTTATTGCTGGATGGGCAGCTTAACAAGAGATGATATGAACAAAAAAAAAAACCCAAACAGAACAACAAACTTTAAAAAAAACAACCCGAGGTGACTACAAGGATAAAGGCATAAAGTTTACAACAACAAATAGAAACAGACTTGAGTGTTGTCTGATGACATAAAGAACTCCATCCTCCCTTCCCTTGGCCCCCTTAGAAACACAATTTATTTTAGATTTCAGAAAAACATCAACATAATGTTAGATTCAGCAAAGGAGTATGTTTTTCCAGAACAAACTCATGCAAATGCCAAGCTTGAATCAATAGTTTTATGGACGCATGTTGATTTCATTAGTAGAAGTTTGACAAACAAACATAACAGCTATCTATACTGTGAACAAGATAGGATTGAAAGATAAAGGGAGACAATTTAAGCAATGAAGTAACATTACATCTCTTGTGTCGTCTCTCATGGATGAGGTTATAGTATCTTCAACTAAGAGCTTGGTCCTTTTCAAACTGCAGCTTCTTCCATTCTAAAATATCATTGAAGAAAAAAAACCAAACTCAGACAAACCCCAGGTACACAGTGGTTTTGAAAATCCTTAAATTGTGGCCCTCATGTTAACATGAACCTTACAGCACCCACAACAAGCTAGAAAATGTAATTATGCAAGATGTTAATTAAAAAAGTAAAGTGCTTTTCATTGGTTATTTCATCTACAAATTTCATCAAAACAAATGCACAGACACACCATTGGTATCAAAGAGGTTAAAATGGATAAAAATAGGATGTGGTAAGAGGACAAGTAGTTTGTAAGGTATTTATAAAATAAAATCGTGGTTTATGATTCAGATGAGATGGGACGTCATGACCCAGGATACATCATAAAAGCCTCAATGCAATAATATTAAGTCTTCTATATCTTCAGTTTCTTCTCCTTCTTCCCTCTATCTCAACATATCTCCCTCTCTCCTCTATCTCAACATATCTCCCTCTCTCTTTCTCTCCTGTTTTTCTGAGCTCGCAGTCAAGAAAAAAATATTTTTGAACATAAAATTAAAGTGCATGTTAAATATCTCTCTCTCTCTCTCTCTCTCTCTCTCTCTCTCTCTCTCTATCTCTCTCTGCCTCTGTTACACCTGAAGTAATCAACACAGCCACATTTTCATTGACCCAACACTCGGAATATAATGGGGATTGTGGGTATGAATTGGTGAAACAGATGGGTTATGGGAAAAAATGACATCAATTCATTCTCTGTTAAGGCTTCCAAATTCCTAAACACATTGATCTGTTCAACGAGTAATGTTCGATCAAGTCCTGTATAAATGATGTACTGGAAACTCTGTCATCAAACGAGCTGTTAAGCCTTGTATGAGATTGATCATATAACAGTAAATCATGTATAACAAAAAAAAAAAATCTCACGAAAAAAGCAAAAACAAAAACAAAACAAAGTTATTCCCCTTTGTTGGCCAGTTCCTGTGCCATCTGGTAATACTTCGAAAACTTAGCTGTGTGATCCAGAGGGAGGTAGACATACGGACTCATGTTAAAGGCCTCTTTGATTCCATATTTTTTTACGCTGGATAAATGGCAACGACTCAAGTGGTACCTGTATGATCCTTTGGAGGCAAACTGACGATTACATGCCGCACATTTGAAATTTATACAGCCCTGCTCATCCTCACTCATTGTTACTTCCTGTCCTTGCTGTGCGGCAAAACTTTCTGCATCCTCGTTTTCATCACTGCTTCCATCCTCCAAACTGCTCCCACCATTTTCATGCACAGTCAGATTGAGAGGTGAGGATACTTTCCCTGGTGTAGATTTCTCATTGGATGACGATGTAGGAGGCAACACCTGGGCGTTCTCTGATAAGGCCCTGCCCACTGCTACAGGCATAAACAGGCGTTGCAAGCTGTCCAATGGGTGCTCGCTTGTCAGTGGCTGACTGTAAACAAAAGAACTCAAAGAGTCTAAAGCTGAGGCTTTGGTAATGCTTTTATCGCTGTCAAGCTTCTCCTTTACTGGCTTCTCATGCGTTGATTTGGTCTTTGTGCTGCACGGTGTTGCTTGCAAACTGTCTTTCTTTCCTTCAGTTAGTGGATCTCTGGTTATCATATCAACATTTTCCAGATCTGATTCCATATCATCACCAGTCTCACTATTTTCATCCTGAAAAGTTATATTATCATTTAATTTATTGTCCATGTTTTTGTCATTCAGGTTGCCATATTTTTCTTCATGGCTTTTCCCATGATTCACTTTGCTGGTTCTCTCAGCAATGACAGAATTCGGGTCTGCACAATTACGACTGATATCATTGACTTTTACAATCGACTCTTCATTAGTGTTTAAAGCATTTTTGTCTTTCTGCAGGAAATTTTTGTATTTGTGTTGTAATTTTTTACATACAAATTCTCTTGGAGAATTTGAATTTTGGATCTTGAAAACAGGCTCTTCATTTTTATTAGCTATGGTTACTTTATCTTTATTATCAGAACACTCTTTTTCATTGTTCAATTCATCTGAACATTCACCCAAGGAACAATCTGAATTGGCTTTTAACTTGTTGCAGAAATTTAGCATTGACTCTTCAGTGGTTTCTTCCTTAATAGTAGCCTCTGATGTCTCAATGGTCTTGCAAGATTCATAACCCAAATGGGAAATGTTTGTGTTTTGACTGTTTGGATGAAAAGAATTTATTCTTTGCTCAGAAGAGGTGGACTCTTTCTCTTTGCTCCAATCTATTTCCAAAGGTGGAGAGCGGGGAGTAGCTGGCAGGAAAGTCTGTCCTGATTCCTCTACATTATCCTCATCTCTCCTTTCAGTTTGGACTTCAGGATGCGTTGGTGAAGAATGTGAAGACCCTGGGCTATCTGTGAAATCTCTTGAGGACTGGGAATGTTGCTTTGAAATGTGGTTTGAATTCTCAGTTATGCAAGATACATGACATAATATTGGTTCTTTGGACAAGTCCTCACATTCAGATTTTATAAAACCTTTATCAACAGTTGAACAGTCACCTCTGAGCTCAATTCTATCATCCTCATCAACAGCATTTCCTTGTTCAGCATGCTGTCTTTTTGAAGCTACAGGATTTGCATCGACAGATCGTTTCCTTTTCCGTAAAAACGATTCCTGCCTCTTGCTGAGTTCATTGGAAGATGGCAACCGACATTCCCCATTCTGTAAAGATGAAATTTTCAGATTGGAGACTTTGTTTTTCAATCCTACCTTTTTCATGTAAGAAGTTGCAGCAGTCATCGAATGATCATTATACTTGAGGACTTTATTTTGGACATAATTTTCAGAAGTGGATATCTTCTTAGCATCTTTCAAAATCTTTGGACTTGTCGATGAGTTTGGAAATTTCACAGCAGGAACTTTGATGGCAGAAGAATGTTGGGACTGGCTGGTTGGTTTCTCTGTAAGATTTATTCTTGCAGAGGCATCTGTGGGCAGGTTTGGAGAGGAAGAAGATGGAAATTGAGATACACCGGGTATCATGCTGAAAAATTTGGAGAACTTGGCAAAGTAAGCAGATGTCGCATCCGAAGGGCTGTTCTTGATTCCCTGATGCGGAAGCAGTGAGCCTGGCAAGGGGAAGCAACTCCCAAAGGGACTAAACATGGAGCTTAGACTGGAAGAACGAATATGGGATTTGGCGCTGAAACTTTTGTGAATGAAAGACTCCATAGCCTCAAGAGCTCCTGCTTGTGATGAGCTGCTCTCAGGCTCAGCATTGGGATCAATGATGTCAAAGGTCACAGGCTTGGGAGATGGACTTCTTTGTTCAAGCTTAATATCAGCACCTGGGGATATGCTATGAACAAAAGATCTTGTGGGTGATGTCATAGATAAAGAGGATCGAGGAGAACACTGTTCTCGATGTGACATGACATTTGAGTCTTTTCTCTTCACTGCTTTTGTGACAACAGGGTTTACTTTTTCCTCTGGTAAAAGCTGATTTGGGGATGGTAGCTGCAGTGCCCTAGAAAACATGTCCAGTTTGTGAAGGGCTGACGAAGTAAAATTCAGTACTTGATCTTGATCATCCTTATGGCTTCCAAAAAAATCTTTAGATTTACTGGTACCTTCTGAAGAATTTACATACACCCGTCCCTCGGTTTTGATAGGCTCATCCTTTGATGGCATGCTTTCATTTTCAATGACAGGACTCAAAGCTTCTTGCTTGATTTTTGTTTGTTTTTCATGCCTGGGAATTTCTCTGTTTGATAAAAAGTGATCTGGTTCAATTTCTAAATGGTGATTTAGGGACTTGCTGTCCTCCCTCTGATAGTGACATTCTTTCATGTCATCTCCACTGTCCATTTTCTCATTCTCAGACGACCATTTCAGTAGAGGCACTTCGACTTCTCCAATCTTAATACTTTTTTGTCTTGCTTTTTCTTCAATCTCTTTATCATTGACAGGGTATAATCTATCCTGAGTAGAAGACAGTGAAAGAGAATGCATTGGTTCCGAGTCTTCATGGTTGATGCTGTGCATATGTTTCTTATCTTCATCCATGGATAACTCTCTTTTGTCATCACAGGGCACCTCTGATGGCAAAGAATTCTCATAAGATGACCCTTGAGAAGCTGATATAGAAAATCCTGACTTGAGTAATTTGATTTCTGACCTACTGAGAAGAGCTTCCTCAGCTGCAAGCTTTGTCTTCAAGGCATCAATGACCTCCGCCCTCTGCCTGAGACACGCCCTGACATGGAGGTCAAAGTCTTTCACATCAACCCTTCTGCCACAACTTTCACAGAACACTTGATTGGTGGAAGGGAAAGGAATTGTTGCAGGAACAGGAGAGGTAGACGGGGATGACTCGGTAAGATGGCTCTTTTCTCTGTCAATACCATTCAAAAGCCTTTCTGTTCCTTTCCCACATAGATCTCCTTCATCATCAATTAGGAACCTTTTTCTTTTTCCATGCCTCATAGCAGAAAATGGAACACTGGTAGAGCTCTCCAACATAGAAGAAGAGGAAGGGGGTGTGACTCCAGAACGGGAAGATGACTGCTTTTTGTGGTGTCCTGACACGATCATGTGGTTGGCTAAACCTTCCATGTCTGGAAATGCATCCTGACACACTTTACACTTGAAAATACATTCTCGGTCCAGATCCCTATCACAGTAAGTAGAGCATTTGTGTGATCTTCGTCCATGCTCAAAGCTAACAATTTTCATATGGTGCTGTGTTTGCATCATATGAACGGTAAGGAGAGGAAGAGATTTGAATGATTCCCCACACTGCATGCACCGTAATATACGGCGTGTTTGCTCAGATTCCTGGTTTAACCACATATCCTGCCCTCTGACAAGCTTTGGGTAATCCATGAGGGACAGAGCTTTCCCTGAAAGTGGCGTATGGCCTGATTCTTGTATGTGGATACTGAGAGAGTGTAAAGAATTGAATGATTTCTGACATGAACATCGGTGAATTGTATGCTTGGATCTTACTTCTGGCAGACTATCATCCGGTACAGTTGGCACAGAGGATGACAAAGAAGACGGTGCAAGCTTTGGCAGAACATCTCCTTTCTGAAGTGGAGAGGTTGGAGTCTTTGACATACGGCCACTGTCATTTTTGTCTCTGAGCTGTGCATTCATGGTATGGAGCTGTAATATCTCATCAGGGGTGGGGCGGCAAGCCTGGAAATTTGCTGCTGCCACCATCGATGCAGTGGAAGTTGCTACGCTGGGCTGCAGGGGAATGATGCTGGTCCCTACAGTAGGTCTCCGTGACAACTCCAGAGGACGCGCCCCACCAAACCGGTCCTGAAGACTTTGCAGGCTGGACAATCCATTTGCAAGTGGGATGGAGGTGGAAGGCAGAGGCCGGGAAGGTGTTGAAAATGGAGGATGTGGTGTTGGCGGGCTGCCAGAACTTGATTTGCCTGGTTTGGTGGACAAGTCCAGAGGTTGTTCTGCTGAGTCACTCCCCAGATTCTGACACGGAGTGGCAGGTATATTGGGTACAGCAAGTTGTTGAGGGAAAGTTGAGTTCCGTATCTTTTGTAAAGATGGCATGTTATTACTATCCTGGGCTGGACTTTTCTGCTCAGAAGAAAGATGACTAGTTGAATTTGAAGGGAGATGCAAAGTGCGACTAGTACTCAGTTTGAATGTAGAAGAGGGAGGTTTGGATACAAAATGGGAGTTGAAATTCTCATCAGAAAGGATTTCTGATTTCAATGAGGTCATTGGCCCAAGATCAGGTTTTCCAGTCAATGTCTTGTCATTTAAGTCTTCACATTTTTTGAGGTGAGAACTTGGAACCAGGTTATCCAAGTCTGGGATCTCAATCTTTGTCATGCTATTCACAGTCACATATTTAGAAGTGTGTTTTTCGTTGACATCAAAGTTGCATTCTTCCCTTGGCGAGTGGGATTGAGGGCGAGGGACATCTTCGTCATTGGAATCGGCTTCCTCCTCATCCTCATCTTGACTGTCAGAGGTCACCTGATTTGATTGGTCAGAGTTTTGGTCGGCTGCGTTGTCCCCATTCTTATTTGCACCTACAAAAAGAGGACAAAGAAATATATATTTGAATTGTAATGAAAATTTCAATCGTCGCCAATTTAGATAGAACCAGGATACAAATAATTGATCAACGAGTATTAAAAAAAAAATGAATACCAGAGCAGAATTCATGAAACATCTCCTAATTCAAGTGTAAATTGATTGAAACAAACTCTTTCATAAGAACTGAACAAAATCTGAAAACCTACAAAAATATTTGCAACTGTGATGTTGAAAAAAACAAAACAACTAAAAACAAATCAAAATTGACTGATAAAATAGATAAGCAGGCTTGAAGAAAAAGCAATCCATCAATTCATAGTGAAAGTAATCAATGACTAATATGAGCCATTTTAATGAGAAAATCAATTGCATTACACAAAAATGTCCAATGTCTTCAACACAGCTGACCCTCTTCCTCTGGAATAAAATATACCCTAATCTTATCACTTCAAATTAAATGATATAGAATAAGATACATATTATGCAAATTTAAGAAGAGATGAGAAACACCTTTATGTAATCCTGGAAAAGTTATATTTTGGCCAATTATTATACAGCAAAAAAAAAAAAAAAAAAGAAAGAAAGAAGAAGAAGAGAAACTCTGAGTACAAGGTGGTTGAGGGTTGCTAAAATTACAACAAACAAAAACTCAATGAATTCAAAGCGGTGGTTCTGGTCAAACTCTTGCACTGGCATAGCCTGTATGCATACCTACGCATAGAATTACATGCCTTATACTGCTCTCGTAGAAAATGGAACTGTTAGGTCGTGAGTTGTCTCCCCTCCCTTAATTGGAACGAGCGGACATGAGCGGCAGTCGACGACACGATGATAATAATATGGAAGTAGAAGACATCAAGAAGAGTGAGTAGGTTGCGACAGTCGCGGGAAGTGGGAGGCACAAGAGTGGTAATAATTTGTCGTCCCAACCGTGATATGGGGGGCGTATGTGGCAGAGAGGTACGGTGCTCGCCTCTCAAGCGAAAGGTCCTGGGTTCGAACCCCATGAACGGTGAAAATTTTTTCCGGTCAATTCTGATCGGTTGTCACTCCCTAGTGGCTTAGAGGCACAGAAACCTCTGAAATCCAAAGAGCCTCGGGTTCGAGTCCCATGAAAAGCAAAAATGACTGACCGTATTTTCTGGTCGGAAGCCACTCCCTGGTCCTAAGTAGGTGGGATCGAGCATCTAGTCCTATCGGAGACGGACGATAAA
>JBCIKM010090813.1:0-14614 GCA_039654465.1 Melibe viridis | reverse complement strand
TTTTTTTTATCTTCCTTTTTTTCACACGCGGTTCCGATGATAAAAATGCGTATTTCAATACACGCTCGCATATTTGCGTATTAGTACCGAAAATGCGTATCAAAATACGCAAAATCATATTGGTTGGCAAGTCTGTTGATGATAAAACAAAGCCCCCTCCCCTCCTGCCCAGCTGATTGCTCAGGTAAGTAAAAAAAAGTCTCCCAAACTACCCCAGTCCAGTCATTCCAAATCCCTTTTCCCCATTAAGCAGATAAATAATTCAGGAATTTGGAAAAGAGCAATTCCCAAAACACCTCAGACCTAACACATCTTCCTTCATGCATGTTTCTAATTATGAAACATGAAAGAAGGAAAAATCCTACTGATATTGCTCTACAGAAGAAAGTACAGCCACAGCGACTCAAGGACCTTTAGCCTGTTGTAGAGAGACTGATGACAGACTTCAGATTCTATGCTTGAGCCAAGAGCTTGCTCATAGTTAGGAGGAAGAGGAGGAAGGTCCAGACTTGACTGCGCCCATCCTGGTGGGGTCCTGAGAAGGGTAGTGAACGCTGCGTGGCTGCTGGCTGGGCCGGACACCAGGTGGGGGACCCATAGGAATCACCCCAGGGGGTGGGGGAGGCATGCGACCACCTGAAAGACAGAAAAAGGCACAGGTCAGATATAAATAAACAAAGAAAATCATGTACTGGACCCGGTGTGTTAACAAAAATGTTAGGGATATAAGAGCAAAATTAAAAAAAACAAAACTGAACCACCATGGCTAATCAATTTAATAAGGGGAAAAAATCCCCAAAACATTTCTTAGTATGCAATGTTCAGAAAAGGACTTCAGCTAGATCCAGCAATAGTATGATAGGGGTAAACATCCAATTCATACCATTGCATTCTTTTTGTTACATCAGTGTAAAAATAACCACATCATACAAGTAATCCATTATCTGATTTGAGAACGCACATGCAAAAAAAATATTTGTGTACAAAATGAGCAAGTGAAAGGGAGCCTTGTCAATAATATTCTTGTTGCTATTTTTTTAAGAGGTGTGAAAACTTAGTTTCAAATTCTGTAATTTGTCCATCCGTAAAAAAAAAGTTGTGAAAGGAACACATGCAATAAATCCTAACTACTCCCATTGATGGATGTATACAAACAAAAGAGGTTAGTTTGGGTAAATATTCGACTGCCTAGCTGCGGAGATACAAAAATGTCTCCAAATATATTCAACAAAAGACTGGCTGCCTGATCACCAGCATGAAACATCATGAGGATTGCATCAACCTGTAAGACATCTACTTTTCAATTCTTTTTCACTTTTCTAATTTTATTTTTACAAAGGGGGGTGGGGGGGGGGTTGTTTGAGACCAAGGGAGTAATGTGAAAAGAAATGAATGAAATATATAAAAATTATGCGACAAACGATAATCTCTCGCTATCTCACCTGGGGGTGGAGGTCCTCGATGCATTCCTGGCCCTCCATACATGACATGAGGTGGGGGTCCCCTCATCATTGGGGGGAATCCTCTGGGCCCGGGAGGTCCTCCCATGGGCCCTCGGAAAGGCATGTTAAAGGGCTGGGGTGGCGGAGGCCCACTGGGTCCCAGATTGAAGAAGTTGTTCGTCAGTTCCTCAGGAGGAAGCGGCAAGGCTGAGGCATGGTGGGAAGTAAAGAAGGAAAGACATGTCAGTTCACTGTCTAGAAATAAGAGAAGCAGAATTAACAAGCACAGTTTATGTCTCAATATATCAAATTCTGAAGTTGGATCCATTTAAAATCATAAAACATATAAATCAAAAATCAGGGTGAATATCATATCATATTGTTATTAAGGTAGCCGTTGGTGATAGTTGCTGCTTAGTGGGGATGCAGAAAGCTGATGCATCAATCAGCACAAGAAAATGGGGGAGTCAAATAAACATTCTAAAAAATTATAACAAGAGATGCAGACCAAAATTTAAGCTCTCTGTTACATTATCCTCTTTGTTCAGTATGTGTTTAATCCTACTCAAATGCAGCCTTTATGTCGCCCCTGTTTTTATCACACTTTTCACCATTATCTCAATTACATCATACACCATTTACTCTTAAACTGTTCGGTGCCGCTCAATGCGTCAAAAGGCTTTCCGCTTAACTTTTCAGTACCACCCACTGCGTCCGAAGTAGATACCACTAAATAAGTATAAGAATAAAAGTACAAGGCTCTAACCCGGATATTTCGGTTTCCTTCGTTGACAAAACGTCTTACAAAGCCCTATAGTCAAATTTGATCGCAGTTTATATGTTTTTGTTGATTCTTTTGCCATTTTTTAACGAGCTAGTCGGTTCCCAAGCATACCATCAATAGTTATGTCGAAAATGAGGTAAAATTGTTGTAAATTCACCGTTTCAAATGCAACTATAATCATATTTTCTTTGAACGATTGGATTGTGTTTTTGTAACTAAAATTGGATTACCAAATGAAGTTAAAATTGAGATCTTATTATTTGGATCGAAATGCATGTCTATGAGTGAAGATTTTAGGTCTAAATACCACACTCTTTGCTCTTTTTCCAATGATAATACTACAACTCCTTTCAAATTTCTTGCTAAATATCATTTCCTTATATTCTACGAGCTTTTCCCTTTAATTTGATATAACATACATCATTGTTATTCATTTGATGTTTTTATACGGCATTTTTAACAACTGTGCACAACTTCAAAATTTTTCACCGGGAAAACCCCCAAAAAACTCATGATAAAAAAAAAAAAAAAAAGATCAGTTTAAGAGTTAATATATATATTGGGTGCATGAAATAAAAAGGCCCGAAACCAGAGGGCTAATATGAAATAATTAACATAGTTTAACAAAACTCAGCGTAATCAATGATCAACATCTCCATTTAATATTTGCAAAATTTCAATGCACTGATGTCATACACAAGTGATATACGACTGTTTTATTAAGACTGCCCAAAAATGCCCAGATCATACACTTCAGAATCGCTTCATGTTAACATTACCAACACTGTAATACACACCGGTTCAGATCAGTTTTCTTGAACATTATGGCATCAAAATGAACTCATTATTAACTGAAAGATATGACGCTTGGATCTTGATTGTAATAAGAGAAGACTGGTATGAAAGTTAGATATTTTTTTCACATTTTTCCTATATCCAACTAGACTTCTAAGCTTTGTGTCGAATGTGGTATCCTGTGCCAATTCACCTACTCTTGCTTACGGGTGCCATAACAAAAAAAAAAAAAAGTACAATAGACACAAACAGGAAATTCAGTAAATAAAGTAACAAAAACAATTTGTACGGGAATTCTCTTAGTTATAAAATTAACGACACGGCTTTAGCAAAGCTTTGTGTGCAATGCCCTCTTCAGAGTCGTGCCGTGAAGTCTATGATATGGGCATTTTGGGTAGTCTTAATAAAACAGTGGTATCTAACTTATCTATAACCGCAGGACATTGAAATTTTGCACATGTAAAATTAAGCTGTCATTGCTTATGCTGAGATTTGTTAAACTATGTTAATTATAACACTGCTTTTGAGTTCTCTGATTTCAGCTTCAGCTCTTTTTTTTTTTTCATGCACCCTGTATATACGAGTCCATACATTTTTGTAACAACTGAATGGATTCATACACACTTTAAAGGAACATAACTTACTTGCAAATAGTCTAACAAAAACTTAGCAATATTCAACTTTATAGTCTGAAAAAGTTTTATATCTTCTCCAACACAAATTCATTTAACCAAAATATCTCTAAGATGAGAGTCACGTGAATATTGTTGGCTACATCAAAGTCAAAAAATAAAAAAATAAAAAAGTGTGAAGTAGAGTTTCATCTTTGTGAGAGACAAAAAAATTATTTTATCAACAGCACAACTATCATCAGCAACGACTCACATCAAGAAACCTTAAAACATGTGCAGTCATTAAAAAAAAAAAGCCCAGAAAAACATTCCATTTTGAAAAGACCTGCACAGTCAGTCCCCACTCACTTACCCATGGGCAGACCAGGCACTGGTTCAATTGCAGGTTGTTCCTGAGAGCCCTCTTCTTTCTTAGGAGGACCTGTCGCTATTTGACCTTGACTCTTGCCCCACTTAACATTAAGACGACGGCCACAGAGAATGAGCTTGTTGAAGGCTTTGTCGGCGGCTGCCTCAGCGGCGATGCGATTGGTGAACTGGATGAATGCACACTGCTGCTTTGTCAGGTTGATAGATCTGATCTCTCCATACTGGTAGAAGTAATCCCTGTGGATGATTCAAAAAATGTTATGGAAATACACTGCACAGTTACACAAATAAATGGCAATAAAATTTTATGAAATTAACTATGAAACTGCAGCTTGATAACCACAAACCTAATTCTTTGAATGTGTGCTCGCGGTCATGTGTAAAAAATTCCCAACTACCCAAGCCACTGCCTCTGGGGGGTCAGTTTTTCAATGTTAAGGAATCTAGTAGTTCACTTCAACTACAAAATACTCCCTTCTAATTGCATTTCTTAAAAACAAACCTGATATCACTGGAAAGGTGAAAGAACATAGCTCAAAATGATACCATATTTTTTCGTAACTTAAGAAACAATACCAAAAGGCGAACTCAACAGTTTTCCATGTCCAATTTAGAAAAAAATAGTTTTAAAACTTGAAATTTATTTTATAAGTATATTGATGAACAAAATGTCTGAATATTGATAGATATTTACTTTCAGTGTCAAAAAAGTGTAAATTATTGTTAAGAGAGAAATTTTAGAAAAAAATCATCAGTTTCAAAAATATGTCTTGTACCGAAGATTCCTTTTGAAGTAGAATGAAGTCAACGTCAGAGTCCTGTGATCTCTTTTGTAAAATCTCATTGATTAAAGCGTTAAAATAGACACAGACAATGACATGGGGTGTGTAGTGTATTATTTTCAGGTGTAAACAAGGCCTACAATCTAGCCCTTTTCAAGTCAACCCCTGATACAGCTATGGCCTACTCCTGGAGTCCAAGGATGGCTAGAAATAGGGGTTTACCAAAGCTATTGCCAACTCCCACATTACAGGGGTTTAAATATCTTAGAGTAAAGCTAAAGCATAACTCCAACAACAAATGCACGACTCTTGTAAATCCAATAACAACTCATTACAGGCAATCCAGAGAAAAGAATGTAAAAAATATAAAAACTAGCCTTGAAAGCTTCTAAGGGAAATTACAGTGAAAAACAAGGACGTTAATTACTTTCGTTCGATAACTCAGCAAATAAAGAATAGAGGAGTTGGCACTGGAAAATAGATGACAATAAACAGTATATAGTAAAGGCACTGTGCCGAGGTGAGTCAAAGCCATAGAAACAAAGGAAAAAACAGGAAGTTGTCTGAGAAGGGAATTGAACTCAGGACCTGCCACGGCACCCATAGTCTGGCTGCTGCCAGGACAGCACGCTTACCAACTGAGCCATCCACCACTTGAAAAACAATGGTTTCAAGCCCAGTGAGAAACCCGGGACAGTGACTTAAGCTGAAAAAACACAGGCACAACACACTCCTAACAAAGATATACAAACACTGTTTGAATATTCCCTTCTCTTGAGGAAACAGTACACACAAACACAACACAGAAAGACCACCTGACTAATGGGTGGGGGGGGGGGGGGGGGGGGAAAATGATGTTATGCTTCTTATACGCACACCATTCTATGTCTTTACTAATTTCTGTTCATCATTACATAATTAAGTCGACATTAATGTAATTTTACAAGTCACCTTAAGTTATTTCAAAGGCAGGAAAAAGGCCATTGAACCACTAGGACTAATATTCAGACTCAACCAAACCATGGCAGAGTGGCAAGACAAACAACTACAAAATCAGTTCACACTATCCTTAATTTGATTGAAATATTTCCAGCAGGAGCAAATGATACCCAACAAGATATAAATATGATACAAAAAAAAAAAATATCCCATCCTTCACAGAGAGGTTACGAACTATAATGTGTCTTACCTTAATTCCTTCTCCCCCACCTTGTCCCCGAGGTTTCCCACATACAACGTGGTAACAGTCTTGTCCTCTGGTGGCTCCAACTTGGGCATGGCAGAGTATCTGTTCAACAGCTTGTCAGCAACGGGGTCGTTCATTCCGTAAAAGCGATCTTTGATGTTCTGGTCTGCAAGCGGATCATCAGGATCTGTCGGCTTTTCATGTCTGCCAGATAGAATCACAATGTGCTATTTTAATTTCCTGTATTTTAAGAAATACTTTCATTTTTCTTTCCACATGCACAAAAGAATAGATAATGTGGTAACAAAACAGGCATACCAGCTAGCAAAATTGTATGCTTCAGACTCTCAGAATGCAGTCATTACAAAAGGAGATACTGAGCTTTGAAAATAAAGAATCCTGACTATCATTTTGGCATCTCATGAGGAAATGACAACAAAGGCTGTACCAGACATCAGTTAACTCACTCCTCACAATCATTTCCCTGTTTTCCCCTTGAATTCCGCATATTCTTGTATTTGTTTCACAACTAACAATGCAAGTATACTGTGATAAAAGACTTAAATACACACAGAGAGAAAAAGAGTCTTGTAAAAATACAACACAAACACAACAAAACAACAGAGAATTTTCCTTTGACAAAAAAGAAAGCACAAGCTGTTGTTTTGTTCACTGTGATCAGTTCTTTCTGAAGAAACATCTAATACACAGTTACTGTATAAGATGTTGGAAAAAGATAGACCACATTTTCTCTTTCAAATACAAAAAAAATGATGTAGAAGACATAAGGCACCTTCAACCAACCACAGTTAAAGCATAGAAACAGAAATTGTGACAAGAAAAATACAAGACAATATATGACATCAGGCTGGAACTGAGCTCTAATACTCTCTTCCCCCCCCCCCCCCCCTCCTCTCTCCCCGAACACACACCAGCATGAAAATTATTTTAGAATTCGTTTACATGTAAGAAAACCAATAATGGATACCTTTTGAATTTTAGAAATTTGGGATTAGTCCATCAAGGTGATTCACTGCGATCCACATATCATTGTGCATTGCCACATAAAGTTAAGTTTGAGTTCACATTCATTGTTATGTTTGGTTTGTACCTGTACGGGCACTCCTGTCCACGGCGACATTCCCCCTTGACCCAGAAGGAGCATATATGAGGGCGGTTACGTTTGTAGTAAGGGGTTGTCCTCGCCAATTTGAGTAGCATGTCGCTGGGAGTTTGCACCTTGCCTGCCAAGGCTCCCACGGGAGCTGTGCCGTCGCTATTGGCAATCTGGAACACAAATGTAGATAGCATAGTGGTTAAGTGGAGACAATCTGATTATCTTACAAACAAATAAAAACAAACAACACCCCAATATTCACAATTCAAAATTACATTTAAACTCATCTCAATTTTCTTGTTTTTTCAAAACTGTATATTTTACAGTATTTTCATATGTATTTTAGGTGTAAGAAAAAAGTCCAATGGTGCCATATAATAGGAGAGTATGGAGGATGATCAATGGTGTTCATATTCTTGAAGGCCAGAAATTGCTGATTAGGTCCAGCTCGTGCCAGAGGAAAGTGACAATAGTTTTTGGCATCACAATAATGGTATTCATACAACTTAATTGCCCATGCACATTCAACACGCATGCTACTCATCACTTTCTGTTCTCTTATAAAATGAAAACATTGATCCTTATCCATATTCTTCTTGCGTGCGACCGCATGCCATTTCTCTTGTCCTTAAATCTTTCCGGACTGATCGACGATATATCGTTTCCGCGGAACATCCGTTGAGGACCGAAAATGATACATCGTTTCTCAAAAGAAGTACCATATTTCGCTTCAGAAACTTATCTGATCCTACTTTTAAACTTGCCAAAACCGGTAAGAACGAATGAAGAGAAGTTGAGTTAAGTTTGGATGTGTTTCTTTGTGCTAGAATGTTTTATTTTTATTTTTGAAAGTTGTTTTTTACATTCGTGCTGACATGGCCACGCCCGCCCCCTTGGTCTAAACCCGAAAATAGGCTGGTCCTGAAAGAGTTAAAAGAAACATGCCAAGGGAAAGACATTGTTTTAAATGCTTTGTTCACAATCAGAGTGATTCACAGAGCATGTTTGACAGAGTGACCATCATAGAGCTGCAGAAAGTGTTCCAATATAACTTCCTCATGGTTAAAGTTGGTCTATTAACTCACAAATAACAACTTTGAAGGCCACAATGGAAAAAAAAGTCAATTCAGTGAGTTGTTAAACGTTTACTGAGAACAGTCCAGATCATGATACTGATTGAACACAATTTACGACTGTTTTTTTGTTGTGACATAATATGACATAATATTATTATAGCCATCTAGTTTCGAGGATAGGTCAGGACATTGGTATTTTAAAGACTTCAGCTCGTTATGATTGCTTGGTACTTGATGTTGACTATTGCTTTGAATCTGGCACTGCTGGGTAATGTCATTTTCACTTGTGAAAATTCTGACATGCTTGTTTTAAACTATTGGATTTTTACTGATGAGGGAGTTTTTTGTAGGTGTCAAAAGTGATATGGAAATTATTTCTGCAGGAAGCTCGTTCCAGTATGCCACAGTACTTGAGTAGAAGTAATCGTTTCTAAAGTTATTGGTGGCTGTGAGTGGAATGAAGTTGTTGTCATGCATTTCATGTGTATTCCTTGTATGATTTATGAGGTCAGGATTTGAAATTTCCACCAGGTTCTTCTTTATTTTATACATGATGGTCAGGCTTTTTTCTTCTTCCTTAAAGAGACTGCTACTTTCTTTTAAATGTTTTTAATGAAATGTATTTTAACTTTTCTGTTCCTTCTTCCTTACAGCTGAGGTGCCACACTAATGCATCAAGCTAAGAATCTGTGGAGTCATGATTCTAATCTTGTCTTTAATTCTATTTCATGCACAGGTGATCCTTATCACAGGGTCAGATAGTTTTAACTTGAAGGGAAGGGCAAAAGAAAAAATAATTTTTTTAACAGCATCATGCATAGTTAGCTGGGACAACGGCTACCAACCTCCCTCTCCATATTTTGTGTATAGTATTCCTTGTTGACATCAGATTTGGGCATGTTGTCTTGTAGCTTGAGGGCTGCGTCTCGTACCTGCACAGGCAGGCCTGCAAACATAAAATAGGGAACAACCAGTCACAATCATACAATACCAAGGACTTCAGCCTACTATTCATGCATGCTACCAAAGAGCATACAGGAAGCTAAAACAATAATTTCAAATAAATGAGCCTTACAAACACATTTGTTTGCATTGTAATTCATTTAGTAGCCTTGACAATATTTATTATCAACCATCAATCAGTATATTAATTTTGTCGCTCATTGTTTCCTGACTGATTTCATTATCATCAGATTGTCTTGTGTTTGTAATAGAACTTTTTGTTTCTGTCAGCGTTTAGAGCCTTCACTTGCATGGGGTTAGATGCGTTATAAAAACTATCTATTATTCATGAAAAAGACAATTTATGAAATATCTTTCATTCTCACTCCCTTTTTATTAAATCCAGAGATTTTCTTTTCATATATGATCAAATTTCACAAACACAAAAATTCATATTAAAAAGTTCTCACTAAAATCAATGAAAGCAAAAAAAACCCCACAACTAGGAAGGAGACATTTTTGAGAATGTCTTTGCAAGTATCTAAGCAGCTTCAAACTCTATACTACACTCAACCACATCTTTATAACTCAATAATAATAAATGGAAAGAGAATATACTAAAACTGTAAGTGCTGATCAAGGCTATCGTACTCAGAGAAATCACACACAAAAATAATATATACCATTCACAAAATCAATGCCCAGACAGAAAAACGATTTTTGGTTACTCTACAATCCCTGTTTCTATCCCCTTTCTTGAATAGTAACAAACAGTTTAAAAAGACTAAAATTTTATCTATGGTAAAACAACTGAAAGGAATAAATAAATATCGGGTGGGGCAACAAAAAAAACGCTCCTAACTTTCAAGACATAACTCTATAGCATTCACTCTATTTAACTAAAATTTGCAGATGCCTGAAAGACTTCAGCAAAAATAAAGCTCAAATGTGTTTGCAACAGCCGTTTACCTATGAACACGTCAGCCCTAAAAAATATCATGGCTGCAATAAATTATCCCTTTTCGCAATCCCTCACTTAACGAAATAGAGATCAAAATCTCTAGTTTTTTGTAACATCTTAGACAGCTATTCCAGTTTTTGTTTCAAATTTGGAGAAGATTAAACGGATCGTTTTTTCTATAGTGAGGTCATTTTCATAATGTGGAAATTCAACTTAGGCCGATTTTGACATATGAATTCAATCTGTCTTTATCGCATAAAAAAAATCTTCTTTTGCTTTTAATTTATCTTGACAATGAAAATGACAACACAGTATCAAAATGCTTTGCAGAACCTCCTAAAAATTTTATAAACAACAATCTAATTGTTTACAGGGACAATTAAAAAATGTGGATGCTTCTAACTTCTTTAGTTTCCCACTAACTTTGATTTAGATCTGTGAATTTTTAAAAACACATTGCATTCTTATTGCTTTGATGTCAACCCAACACACCAGTTCTTAGAAGATCACTACAGGAAATGTGTCTGAGCATCGATTTCTATAAAAATTTACAATATAATTTTAATAAAGTTGTACTTTAATCTGAGCTCATTTTTTTTGCCCCATCCAATTTAATACTCAATACACATTATAATGAAATAAAAACAATAAAAGTCTTTCACTCACCATATTCCAAGTCCAGCAAACACGTTTGGCAGACATTTTTAATCTTACTACATGTCTGACACACCTCTGTTTTCTTGAACCGCATGCGTGCCCCTGGACACCATTTGAACACTGTGAAAGGTCGGGCGCAGATCTTACACTCTTTACCATACTTCTCTTTCATCTGAATTTGAGAGAAGAGATATTTGTTGAATTAAACAGATAAAGGGTTAAAGTAGAGCCATAAGCCAAAATAGTGATTGTTCTGTTCCTTATCCTTTTTTCTATGCTCTGTGGACAAAAAAGCTCATAAATAGCTATGTGAAGTAGAATTGAGAAATTTGTGATTAAAATTTGTTAGGTGATGTCAATGACACAAGAGCTCTGTCCCTATTCCCTTCCTCCAAACAGCCATAATTAGTAGAGGCTTGGTATCATTGGGTAAGGTACTTACAGGCTCTTAACTCTTGATCAATGAAACAATATTTGGACATTTATGTAGTGCCTATATTCTTGGTTAATACATAGAGACAGAGTGAAAAAGTCGTCTCTGTCAAACATAGGAAAAATTTATACACCCAACACCTGAAAGACTGTTGTTAGATCTTTGTTTTCTACCTGGGATGTAAAGTTTAGTGTGATGCCCATCGTGTTTAAGCACTACAAATCTAAAATGACAGATTTTGTCATTTTCCATTACCAATTTTAACAAAGGAAAAACAAAAGACAAAATTCGTAAAAAATGATATCATGGTGGTAAAAATGCTAAACTTTTAAAATTTCATAAAATTCAAGACAAAAATCCTAAGGCTTAAATCCAATTATGTTAAGATATTACAAGATTTTAACTTTTCTTTAAGAACGCAATCATATAGAACCTTTTCATATGCGACTAACTGTTTTCTTAATGTATCATCTCATAAAGTTTTGCTTTGAGTACACAGAGGTTGACAAATTTGAAAAAAACTATAAAAATTATGGTAACGTTAACATAAGAATGAAAGATACTTGAAGTGGTTTGAGTGTCTATGAATAAAGAGCAATGCTGCCACTCACCATGCGGATGTAAGGGTTGTCCCCGAGACATGTCTGACAAAGAATTGGGAATTCCTGGAGACAGAAACATATGTGCGAATTAGAATTTCATGTGTTGGGTGCTACAATCTCCATTTTTATTAAAAGACAAAATTTGACAATGAAAAAATGTACTGAGCACTAAAAGTTCAATGAATGGATCAACATCAATGCTTCTAGTACACCATTATGAATTCCTTTTCAAATACCTTCTCATATGAAAAAAAAAAAATTAATAAATCACATTTTGGGAAAGCACTTAAATGTCTGAATCCCTGTTATTCCTAGAGACTTGACTAAATTCATGTCTTTTTCTTTTAAATTGCAGTCAAATCACTTAAAGAGGCAAACAACTGTACATTCCAACTGGAGAACAAGGCTATTTCTTTTTGTTCATGCAACAAAAGCCTGAATATTGATAAATTTTTACTTTCTGTGTACAAAAAAAAAACGCAAATTAATTTTTCCAACAGAAATTTTAGACAAAAATCAGCAGTTGCAAAAATTGTTCTTGAACTGCCAATTCCTTTCTAATGAAGTCAACTTCATAGTCCTGTGACTTCTTTTCTTAACATTGGTTAAAGCATCAAATTATAAAGACTATGTCAGGTAGAGTGTAAAAGTGTGATATATTATATTCAAAGGTGTTCAAGCCCTCAATATAGCACTTCCCTGCTTACCCCATGAATCAGCTTTGGCCTACACCCGCAGTTAAAGGATGGCTAAAAATGGGGTTTTCCCCCACAGATTTTGCCAACTAATGAATTATGGGGGTTAAAACCAAAACAAAAAAATATAGAATGTAGAATATTTTACCCACCTAGGTATACTATAGGGTGAAAACTGCGGACTTGGGTCAGAAAACATGATTTTTTTTTTCAATCTGTTATTTTTTGTTAGAATATGAAATTAAAACAAAATTCAATTTTCTTCTCAGTGTCCATCATTTGGCTGCGGGAATGGTATGAATATCAGTCATGCCCTCCCTTCTGTGCAAGCAAGATGGAGCGGGAATGGTATTGATACCATTCCACTACATACGCAGTGGTTGAGTTGGGCTTGTTTTACAGGTTAACATTATACACTAGACATCGCAGCAAGCATGAATTTTAGACACATGGGAACATGGCAAAAGTGGGACACAAACCGCCTTATGGCCACTGCAGCCTGTGGCGCAAGACAGTAGTTAAGGCAATTAGGCAATCATGCTATAATATAGAAATTTCTTCAATTCAATCAAAACAAGAGGAACAAAAAGACCTCAATAATTAAAGAAGAAAAAAACCACAAACAGAAACAAACCCATTCCCCCACCCTCCCCCCAAAAAAACCCAAAACAAAACAAATTCCAGGCCTAAGGGAGAATGTGGAAAAAAATTCTCCACATAAGCGATCAGGACAGCAAATGTACAAGAGAGCACCGCCACTGCCAAAAATGACTAATAAAAATAATACTGAAGAAGTTGCAAAGACAAGGAGAAAGAGAGAGAGAGAGAGAGAGAGAGAGAGAGAGAGAGAGAGAGTTTTTTTCCATCTATTATTGTGCAGTGATCATCCACACGTTTTGTCCGAAAAAATACAGGACACATTTGAAAATCGGATATGAAAAAAAAAAAACAAACACACACAAAAATTGAATCTAGCTGGGAGTCAAACACGTAACACTCTCCTTGCAATACAACATGCAAACTTTGTCTACAACAACACTAGGTGCGATACAGACCTATATAATTGACTAAGATAGGAACCGATAACATGACACTTTTTTGTAAAAAATCAACATTTTTTAGTAAAAAATCGACAAGATCAACTTTGTTTTCTTAATCATTTATTCTTGCCCAACACAGAAACATAACCTGTGGGAATTAAGAAGTTACTCTTATATCTGGGTAGACAGCCAAAAAGGGTACGGAAGTTTGCCACAAAATTGTACCAATAACCACTAGGTTGAAAAATGCTCTTCTGAGTCTCTGCAGACAGTCCGCGAGTTTACAATTACAATGAGACAATAAAATACGAAGTAAAGGTATTAGGAAGAGTCAATATTGGGCACTATTGTCCGTTAGTCGCAGATACAAAGATCTTGTTGAAACAAAACTCTATTTACCGCATCTTCCCAGTTCTGTCGATTGTACGTATTCGCTCCTTTGGAGGTAGCCATGTTAGAAAAGAGTGTTGAATGTTTACTTCCGGTTGAATGGGATATTATGTTGCCGGTCACCCGAGATCCTACGAGGCAACTTGGCACCGTTGGCTTGATCACAAATATACTAAAGACTGTATTCTCTATGTGGCTTGATGCATACTCTCAGCGCTTTCTCTGGGTTACTTCAATGCTAGGATCGTCTCAGTTAACCCAGTGCAACTCGCTAATATAAGAGATATTTAATATCTTAATACCTGCGTGCCTTCCTTCACAAAATTAATTTTTTCCTCGAATACAAAGTCAAAAAATTAATTTCAGTCAATGGCTTGACGAGGTTGATTATTGTGTGTTTTGTGTGAGTGTGTGTGTGTGTGTGTGTGTGTGCGCGCGCGCGCGCGCGCGTGTGCGTATGTGTGTGTTCTTTGTGCCTGTGTGAGTTGAGGTGTAAATGTGGTTATGCAATGATTTTTTTTAAAAACATATTTAACTTAATCTTAATTTAGCGCCTAAAGCCTGCTGCCACAGTGGGGATAGTTTCTGCCCGTAATAATTGTGTATTATTATTATTATCATTATTATCATCATATTCACCATCATCATCATCATCATCATCATCATCATCATCATCATCATCATCATCATCATCATCATCATCATCATCAT